>CAXKVY010014687.1:0-26465 GCA_964058915.1 Tetropium fuscum | reverse complement strand
CTGCTCCTCATGGCCAAAGACGTGGAAAGTATCGACAGTCCATTTAATTACTGAGAAATTTGAAAAGAAATATCAGGAAGCTATAAATGTTACGAAACTCCAAGCTTTTAAGTTTACTAATTATTTCGGCAAACTGACCTGTTAATTTAAAATACATATATTTTTAAAAAGTTCTTCCTTGTGAACTAGATAATGTGGATTGCAGACTATGGATCCATATTCCAGTTTTGTATGACATAAGCATAATAAATTAATCTAGGTTGGTAAACGTTTTACAATTCCGTAGTATGAATCCTTACATTTTTATAACTTCATTTCGTTTTGTATTTATGGATTGATAAAATTCAGCTTAGAAACAAAAAATTTATCCTCAGGTCCATTTAATACCCATATAATCTCGTTCAATTATATATTGCCTCTTGTCTTTGAAGTATAGGAAATAACTTTACTGTTTCCAACAATAATATCTAACCAGTTACGTTCGCACCACAGACTTATCTTATCTAGAACCTTCTTAGGATCAGTACAGTTGTTACTACCCGGATTAATGACCACAAATATTTTGAAATCATCGGCATACAATAAAACATCTGTATATAAAATATCACATAATTCATTAATTAATAATGAAAATAGTGGAGGTCCTAGATTGCTCCCCTGTGATACTCCCGAAGATAATATGTACGTCGACGATTTGTAGCCGCTGTATACTACAAACTGATATCTTCCTGGTATGATTGAAAAACTTAATAGTTATGCAGTAAATCCGAGTATATTATCAAGTTTAATGAATACAATACAAATTAATTTTAAAATATTATAATACAAACTTTAATAAGTTTTAAAATAAACTTTAATAAGATAGTGATTGATCCAATAGCCATCCATCACTATCTTAAAAGAGTCTTATTAATATTATAAAATGTACTTCTAATATTTTCAATTGAAAATTAGTAATGGTCACATAACTCATAAATTTATTTAATTCGCACAAAACAGTAATACTAAAGTAGTTAGATGGACTCTTGGGAAATTAGATAAGAAATTACAAAAAATCAAAATATATATTACACATTTTCTTTTGCTAAGTATGAAGAATAAGTATAAAATGACCTGGTGAATGAAAACAATAAAATGTAAAACAAAGCATCTATTTAATCACTTAAACTTGTCAGTCAGTTTCATTATTTAATAAATAACTTTAGGCTATATTACAATAGATAAAAAATCACACCTCCGCAATTTATATTTTAACGAAGCTGTATTGTTTTATTAATTTGAAAAGATATCCAGTAATAAGCCTTGGCATAATTTCATGTTCAGTTCTCATTCAGGATTAAAACCTTTCTCACATTTACAGTTACTTATCAGAGAGCATTTTTGCCAACGATAATTTATAGTTCGCTACATTATTTCTGTGTTCTTTGATTAGCCACGCGGAGTACTAATGTAGTGAGTTTCAACCTTAATTGGCTTCTAATTGAGCTGTACATAAACCTAATTTCACATCAATATCACCTCATAATTACAGAAACGTGAGATTAAAAAAATGCATACGTATGTGAATATTTATGTGTTTCCTAACCCGAACTGAGTATTCCTAATTACTCTAATCCAGTTACTTAAATTATTTCCTTCAAATATGAAGTTACTTTCAACACTGAACAAATTCTCCTGCTTCATCTTAAAAAAAATTGAGTAATATAAAAATGAGTAATAAATTGAGTAGTATTAAAGTTAAAAAGAGCATGACTATTTGCACGTTAACAAGTTAGTTTCGATGTTAAGTATTATTTATTAGTTTTGTTACTTGTAAGGTTGAATAAATAAGGCAACATTTGAAATTGTGTATCAATTTCTTTTCAAAATTTTGTTAATTCAAACTAGTGCAGAATTATGAATAATTTGCAATGGTATCAAATTATCGCCTATATAGTATTATATCATTAATATTTCTATTATTGGTTCAACGAAATAATAAGAAACCGTAACTAATATGACATATTATATAGGAGCAATGTTATACAGGAGACCTGCGAATTTTACTCCAGCGTCCCCAACGGCGTTTCTAGTAAGTTATTGCTAGTAAATTTGCAATTTGACAGAATATACGATTTGTAGATTATAATTATTTTGTACTCTTAAATTATTAAATTCACCCCGCTGCTGTATGGATAAACGTATCATACTCTTGAAACAATTGTTGTGTAGTGGGCTGTAAAAATAATTACGGAAACACTGACGGCACTGTGAAATTTTACACTTTCGTGTAAAGTAAAGAGAAACTGGTAATTTCATTTCATGTTTATTTTTACATGCATTTTATTACTCACATTTTTATAGTGTTGCTGCACAAAAGTAGGAACCAACCAATTTTTCCCATTTTCTTTGTTCCCAGCGGAAAAATATGAGAAACTAATTTCCTTGAAAGCAAAATATATTATTTTTCTTTCCATTTCCACTAATAATTATTATAAATATTTATGTTTTCATATACAACACTTTCACTTTCACTTCTTTGCACACCACCACACCAAACGTCAATCTAGTTTGTTGTCTAGTGAAAACTTTTATGATTTACCGAGGGAGGCGCTCGCGATCAATATTTGCAGGTCGCCTATTGGATTATGTATGTTGCTGATATAGGATTATATTTGTGTCATATTGGGCACAAGTGGAAACTTTTATGTATCGGAGAGGTTGTAATTCCACAAAAGTAACTGCTTTACAACTCGACAGAGGTGCACTGTGGCTCAAAATAAAGGAGTACACTTTTAAATCACAAATATTTTTTTTTGTTTCTGCTGCGATTTATATTTTTTTTTTTTCAGGACTGATAAAGAAACATACCTCTCAACGTTACAGGGACTTGTGATATTTCCTTTATAACGATGCATTTAAGCTTGTTGCAAATATAATCTAATTTAACTAAATTTGAATTGATACGTTTTGTCGGTAAGTGAACTATTCAAAATAGTTTAGTAAAATTGCAATTCTCATAAATTGTCATATTTAGAAAATATGATTTTTTTCAATTCTGATTCAATATAATCAGGGCAACATTCATTTTATAATGCTATGGTGTTATGGGAGGTGTTTACCGAATTAAAAAACCGAGGTTTACCGAATTAAAAAAATATGTAATAATGTATTCCGAATGTAAAGATGAAGTTTTTCAAGATATTCTGAAAGAAGTAAACCTAGTTTTATTAAATCTACTAGGTACTGTTAAAGTCTTGTGAAAAATATTAAAGACTACCAGCTAATTATATGTTTAGATGGAGAATAAGCAATAAGAGAAATACGTGAAGCAGTCTTAGTAGGACCCACTTTACTTTTCCGAGAGCTACGCCAATTTAAAGTCGTCCATATTATGGAGCAGATACATGTTATGGAATGTTGTCATCGACACTCCAAATTAAAGACAAACAATATCGTCATTAACCCAATCCCAAATTAATGTTTTTGTTAAGGTAATCTTCCGTATAAAAGCGAAGAAAGCTAATACTTTTTAAAGGGAGGCTATCAAGAAGTTTATTTAGTCTTTCAAATACCTGGCTGGAAAAATAATATAAAAAGAGTATTTTTAATAACACATGATATTAATTATTTAATTATATATTTATTGATATCGTGTATGTCATGAATGGAAAATTAAAGATATCTTGTGAAGACAACAGGATGAATATGTACCTGATCTATATAGACAAATTGCGAGTATACACCCATAAATCAATCAATAAACATTAAATAGTTTAATTAGTTTTGCATAATATTCATTTTGGTGATATATTTAAAATATTTGAAGTCAAATAAAAGTCAAAAGTAAAAGAAGTCAAATAAAACATAAATATTAAATCAATATTTTTTTAATACAACTAATTCCAATATCTCAAATTATTTATTTGTGTACTTCTATTAATTATTAATTATTATTATTCATAATTAGTTTAATTATTAGATTTCAAATCATAATTTAAAATGTTTTAATATTTGTATTTTATAGTGTTTTTCATTTAATTTGTTTAAATATAAAATATTTACACAGCATTACACATACATCTGCCTTGCTCTCGTTGGTGTTGTTCGCATAGCTCCGGTTATACTCAGACAGGCAACTTTGTACCTGGCATAGCTTGAGTTTTGCTGTTATTTGTTGACTCTTGGGCCACCAAACAACAGCTCCGTAGGCCATCATTGGTCATATGATAGCAGTGTATATCCATAGGACCACCCTGGATTTCATTCCCCAGGTTTTCCCTATGGTCCTGCGACACTGCTCATATGATATATAGACCTTATTTATTCTTCTTTCGAGGTGAAGATTCCAGTTTAGTTTAGCATCGAAAATTACCCCCAAGTATTTTACCTGTGGTGCAAAATTTAATGCTGTGTTTAGGGGAATGGGTGCTCTCATTGGCTCCAGTTTTATTTTCCTTGTGAAAAGTACCATTTCCATCTTCCTAGGGTTGACGGATAGGGCATGCTCGTCACAACAATTTTCGATTATTCTTAGGGCCATCTGCATTCTCTGGCAGAGGGCTCCTCGAATTTTCCATTAAGCAGTATCGTTAGGTCATCTGCGTATGCAATTGTGTAGAATCCTTCCATGTTGAGGTGGTTTACGAGGCTGTCAAGAACCAGATTCTATAGCAGTGGTGATAAAACACCTCCCTCCGGACAGTCTTTCGCAACCAGTCCCCTTATGACAGTGTCTCCTGCACTGATTTGTACTGCTCCAAAGCTTCTCCATCGTCTTCAGCAGAAAAGAAGTTATGCTAATGGGACGGTATGATTTGGGGGTGGAATAGTCCATCCTTCCTGCTTTTGGTATGAACAATACTTTGACTTCTCTCCATGTCTTTGGGATGTAGAAGTGTGCTAAGCACATCCTAAACATCCCAACCAGGTGCAGCAGTAGTTTATCCAGGCCCCACTGGAGTGGTGCTGGATATATGCCACCAATATCCGGCGATTTGAATGGGGAGAGGCTCTGTATTGCCCACTTGCCCACTTATGTCTTCACTTCCAGCCATCAAGTCCCGGCACCAACATTTTGTGGCTTCCCCAGGGTCTCGCGAGACTTTGAGCGAGCAGGATGTTTCAAAAGATTTCCTCATGGCTGTTTTTAGAGTTTCTATATATTCCTCTATTCTGCCACTATCATTGAGCACGTCGAGTTTTTCCAGGTTCTTTCCGAGTTGACCTCGATATTTATCTTTGTCGGTTCCTCGGGGATCCCGAAATGGTTTCTTTGGTGCTTTAACAAGATTAATTTCAAAGTTAATCCACCGGTGGTCTGCCATTGTGACAATGTCAGGGACATGCCAGTTTTGATTGATGTGGATATATTCAATGTAGCCAGTGTTGGGGTTGTTCCATTGAGGATGGTGGTGGAGTTCGAGAGGTGGCTGTAATTAGCTCAGCCTCTCCAGCCTCCGTCTCCATCCTCTGCTCCTGCCGAGGTTGTTCGGTTGGAGGTCTTTCCTTGTTATCCGTTTGTTCCGGCTTCACCTTCAGGGCGAGTGAAGAGGTAGTGTAACCTCTTTGACCTCGCCCTGAGGGTTCTAATGTACTCGTCTCCTATTCCGAAGACGAGTAGTTCTCCTCGCGGATTGTCCTTAGCCTCGTGGTGGAAAAGACACCAACGACGCACGCTAACCATCGGGTTCTGATCTGCTAGGCGACTGACGCCTTTTCCTCATGGTCACATTCCGCTTCCGCAGGGATCCAAAGTGTAGCCTTTGTTAGCGTTGGCAGTTGATCAATACGAACGACGGTCAGCGCAGCGTTCTCCCAAGGCTTTAGACTAGCCACGGATTCTTTAAGCGATCCCAGCGTTTGATCGTCCTCACAGACAATTCTGATTATCTCACCAGAGTATGTCCACGAGCGAAATGCTGGTGGCGTTGATGTGTTGCTGTTGGGGGTGGAGAAGATTACCCTATCCAATTCTCCATTCAGTGTATTTTTGACAAGGACCTCCTTATCATTAGGAATTTTCCCATAGGGATTGTATTTGCCTATTATGGCCACCCTGACGTGACTCAGGGCGACGTCATTGTATCCGGTAAGGGGGCAGTCTTTGGACTAGGGCCCTGCCTCGTCTTCTTATACTCTCTTGGGGTATGTTCCTTGGGGTTTCTTTTCTTCGAAGGTGGCACACTTCGCAGGTTCTAATCCTTCTTTGGCTGTGAACCTTTGGGATGCTCTCGTCCTCCTCTTGGCTTCAGCGCCACACTCTTTTGCCTCTACGAGGATTGGCATGCGGTGAGACTTGCGTCCCAGCCGCAGGCTGGCTTAACTGCGGTGATCTATGTTGCTCCGCCGCAGGTTGTGGCTGTGGCGAGCGTTGTCGCTCTGCCTCAGGTTTTTTGGCTTTACACCGACCCTCTGACGGGACGGCTCAGCCGATTGATCGTGGTGGGTTAGCGCTCGACCACCCGTCTAGCCGAAATCCAGACCAAAGTAGTGTGTTGTAGCATGGCCTACTCAACCACCAGGTACCTTCTTTCATCCGACGACACGGGTCGCCACGCACGGCACAAACACGTGGGAGCTGGTCCGCAGGAGTGTGTTAGCTGTGGGCCCGACCGAGAGTTTAGGTCCGGAGGCTTATGGCACTCCAAACCATAGCATATATATATATATATATATATATATATATATATATATATATATATATATATATATATATATATATATATATATATATATATATATATATATATATATATATATATATATATATATATATATATATATATATATATATATATATATATATATATATATATATATATATATATATATATATATATATGTGTGTGTGTGTGTGTGTAAGGATATAAGTTATCTATTATATGTATATTATATTATCTTTCTTAACTCTCTAATAATGATTTTTTTGACATCAGTCTAATTATGATATACTTTCATGTAAAATTTTAAATCCTTTCCATAATATGTTGTTATTAATACAGCATATTAATAAAATATATCAAATGTACAGGCTATGTTCCGCCATGTTACTTTCTTCACACCACGTTGGTTTTACTATCATTAAAGGTATAAAACTTATAGCCTTCTATTTTTTCGACTACTTCCGTACAAGACTAACTGCTAACTACGAGCACAACCACTGGTCGGGTAAGTTTCAATAAAACAAGTGATATAAATGCTTAATATATTAAGTGCAATTTTATCTCACCAGCGTATGACTGGTTTATTATAGTGTAACTGTTTTAACTATGTAATACAGGTAACTAACTATATGGCTAGTCAACGGTATGGGTTTTCTCTCCACCCCCGTACCTTCTTGATTTGTTATATACATGGATTTGTTATATACATAACTGGTCATCCTTTCTTAGGCATCCATCGATTCTTTATTTGTCCTAGGCAATTCTGGATTTGATAAATACGCAATATTTCCTCTAATTGTTAATACAGTATAGTCGATACCCTGTTCGTATTATGATGTTCGCTACCGTTTCTAGCCTAACGAGAAATTTATTTTACAACAAATTGGTATGTAAGTATGTATTTACTTCGGAGGTTGTAATATCAACGAGTAGAAATCTGTGATAATATAAAGTATTATGTATTATGAAACTGAATAATCAAAAATAATTGTAGAAAATTTCATTATTTTTTGAAAAATAAAATTTTCTATAATAGTTATGCAATTTTTTGAATGTCTTACCTAATTAATAATATGACGCAGATAACAATATTTGGAGGAAATTATATATTAAGTGTTTATACTAACTCTAATTGCAATTATATCAATTTAGGTATACATGGATATCTGCAGCCTACAGGCAAAAAAAATATTAGGCAAATACTACCTCGGCTTTGACCGCCGTAGTACTACTATATTAATCAATTAGGTAGTGAAAGAAAGTAAAATATATCGGTGATAATTCATAGATTTAGATAAAGGAAATTTAGTTCAACAGATTTTATTGACTTATTGCAGGGTCTTGTGAAATAAATAATTAAGATCGAGTTAGAAAATAAAGTAACGAACGAAGATTTATTAGAAGCGATTGGTAAGTGTGCAATAAACAATACCCTTACATAATAGTATTCGATGAAATCGCATGATCTACAAAGCAAATTGACATATCCCGTTAATCAAATAGCTATGAGTTATGATACTCATAATTATAGTAATTAGTACTTATACCTGTAATTAGATGAAATCATACACACATCAGATGAATATTATATACTTATGCTCTTCATTTACGACAAAAATAATTGCACATAGAGGTAAAAATATTGCATTGTTTCTGTTTTTAATTGTGTTATCGAGAAAAGTAAGTAAACTCGTGATAGTCGTCCCTGCACTTACCCTATTACTCTAAAGTAAACAAAATGACAGAAATTTACTAAAGTATAACAGGTCCGTAGTAGTAGTAGGACACACGTAGTAGTATTAGTAGGATACATAGTAGTAGTCCGTAGTAGTAGTAGCAGGAATAAAAGAAAGTGAACTAACAGAAACTAGGGGGAAATGGATTAGAGCCTTAAGAGATTACTTAATTGGTACCAAAATAAAGTATGAACGATTATGCTGGAAACATTTACCTCTATTTATAATAAAACTAGGTTATTCTATATCAAAATGGACATAATCTATCTTCATTTCCTTAATGTTGTACTCGTGTTGATATCCGTAATCTAAGTATTTTACTTCAACATGTACCTAAAACAGCCATCAGTTTACCAGATTTATCAGTCAACTTTGAAGACATCTAGAGATAAATATCGATTTAAATAGAATATTATAGTTATCGTGTACCGATACCACACTGGCTTCTGGAGCAGCAATATCCATAATATGGATAATTCCATAAAAAGAGAAGAGTTGCGTTAAGTCGTGAGAGTGCATAGTGCAGAAAAAAATTGAAAAACAGGATTAATTATTTATTATTACCATATAGCCCAGTCCAATCATATTAGCATAAATAGAAAAAATAAATGATAATGGTTTCCCATTTGGGAATTATACCCGCTAAAGTAAGACTTTTTAAAGTAAAAAAAATATAAACTGTAAAGTGGTCGCTTCATCCCAAAAACCACCCTAAACGTGCACTCTGGAGTTTTTTTGTGTTCTTCAAAACGGTCGATCTCACCAAAAATTGTATACTCACTAAAAATATTTGCTACAAATAAGTTTCTATACTCGATTCCGATTGGTCCAGTAGTTATCGAGCTATAATTTATCAAATAGAGGGGTTCCGGGTAGCTCAACGTGTGCTTAAAATTATTTATTATATTGATATAAAGCAAGTTTATGATCACAGTACATATGGCTAAATTTTTTGTCTGATTTTCTGATTAGCGAAAGCATTGTAAGCTCATTTCCACACCACCCTTGAGGTAGAGGTTCTGGCGCGTTTTTGGATCTGGAATTTGTACGGAGTGCGGATCAGAGATCCGCTGCACTTAGGTCCCATTGAGCCCCTTGTGCTTCCTCTGTGAGGGAAGTGTCTCAGTAGGCCATCGACCAGCCTAATGTTGTACAAAAGGTGATGATGTTGCCCAGGGACATTTCCCTCAAATTGGCCATAGAAGGCGAACGTTCCCCCAATATGGATTCTCTGGTCGATGACACGGCGGGACATTCACAAAGTACATGCTCGATCGTTTTATCTTCTTGTTCACATCCTCTGAAGATGGGTGTCACTTTGCCTCATGTTATAAAGGTGTTTCCTTACCCGGCAGTGTCCGGTTAGGATTCCTGTAATAAATCGCAGTTTACCCCTGGACATTGCCAGACAGCTCCTCACCGTCTCTTCCCTGGGATATATCAAGAGATTTCTGGCCAGCTGACAGCTACTAGTTTCATCCCATAACGTCTTAAATTTTTTATGGGTGCTTTCCTTTATTAATTGGAGTTTCGCTGCAACTGGTAGTGTACTTGAAGGACCAGGCCCAAGGATTCTCAGGCTGGCTGCCTTCTTGGCTAGTTTGTCAGCTTCTATATTGCCGTTGCACTTTGAGTGTCCTTTGACCCAACACAGGCAGATGTTATTCATCTTACATGCTCTCACAAGTGCTTAGTGACATTCCCATGTTGACCCTTTAGTTATTTTATCATTTTCAGGGCCAGTAGTAATTGTCTACGATCTGTGCAGTTCTTATTGTCTTGTCCGTTATTTCTCTGCGAGCAATCTCTTGTGCGGCTATGGTTATACCAGCGAGTTCTGTTTGTACTAGACTGGCATTTTTATCCATAGTCCAGTTGTATCGGAGTCGCAGATTTCAGGAATATATACCACAGCCTGCTCTATCCTTTTTCTTTGATCCGTCCGTGAAGACATAGTTTACACCTTCAACGCCGGCCTCGTCTTCACCAGTAGTATGTATGGTGGCAACTCTTTGTACCTGTCACAGCTTGAGTTTTGCTGTTATTTGTTGACTCTTGGGCCACCAAACAACAGCTCCATAGCTCATTGGTCTTATGATAGCAGTGTAAATCCACAGGACCACCCTGGGTTTCATTCCCCAGGTCTTCCCTACGGTCCTGCGACACTGCTCGTATGATATGTAGGCCTTATTTATTCTTCTTTCGAGGTGAAGACTCCAGTTTAATTTAGCATCGAAAGTTACCGCCAAGTATTTCACCTGTGGTGCAAAATTTAATGCTGTATTTAGGAGAACAGGTGCTCTCATTGGCTCCAGATTTCTTTCCCTTGTATGAGAACCATTTCGGTCTTCCTGGGGTTGACAGATAGGGCATGCTCCTCACACCAATTTTCGATTATTCTTAGGGCCATCTGCATTCTCTGACAGAGGGCTCTTTCGAAGTTTCCATTAAGCAGTATCGTTAAGTCATCTGCGTATGCAATTGTGTAGAATCCTTCCACGTTGAGGTGGTTTAGGAGGCTGTCAAGAACCAGATTCCATAGCAGTGGTGATAAAACACATTCCTGCGGACAGCCTTTCGCAACCAGTCCTCTTATGACAGTGTCTCCTGCACTGATTTGTACAGCTCTTTTAGAGAGCTGCTCCCAGGGTGGATTCCTGGGTGATCCAGGGATTTCTCAATGCGACTTGCTACCACATGGAGGGCAGTATCGGTGGATTTTCCTGGCGTGTATGCATGTTGGTTGGGGTGCACAGGATTGTTAGTCAATACATCCCTCAGATATCGCTGACATTGCTTCTCCATTGTCTTCAGTAGAAAAGAAGTTATGCTATAGGACGGTATGCTTTGGGAGTGGAATAGTCCATCCTCCCTGCTTTTGGTATGAACAATACTTTTACTTCTCTCCATATCTTTGGGATGTAGAGGAGTGCTAAGCACATCCTAAACATCCCAACCAGGTGCCGCAGTAGTTTATCCAGGCACCACTGAAGTAGTGCTGGATATATGCCGCAGCCGATTGATCGAGGTGGCTCGACCGCCCGTCTAGCCGAAATCAAGACTAAAGTGGTGTGTTGTAGGCACGGCCTAGTCAACCACCTTTCATTCGACGTCACGGGTCGCCACGCACGGCACAAACACTTGTGGGTGCTGGTCCGCGGAAGGGTGTTAGCTGTGGACCCGACCGAGAGTTTAGGCCCGGAGGACCTGCTTATGGCACTCCAAACCATAGCACCGTGAGGTACTATGGTACCCCCTATCCGCCACCTGGGGACACGCTCGGTAGTTAGCTCAAACCCAGAGCTGGCGCGTTTTTTTTAGTGGTTTCACCATCAGGCCTAATCCACTAAGAGGATTTCTTGTTTATAGACTGTCGTCATCCCCAGTGTCTGCTTCCGTATTATAACAGATTTGACCAAGGCAATTTTGCACATGATTTTGGAACGCAATCCTGCTTTTGCACAGGCACACCTTTTCCCAAATATTTCTTTACAATTGCAAGCTATTAATGATAAAATTTAAGATAAATATGGTTTTTAACAACGCTGAGTCTACTTCTACGTCTACGAAGAAATTGATAATTCTGGAGAACTGTTCATCCTAGTACTATACAAAGCTAGATCATCGGAAGGCGGCCTCAATGAGCAGATTATACATTTATTTCAATAAATTCGTTGGTCAAACAAACAGTAGTGATACATTATTTATCCAAGCTACCTCCAACATCAGCTTCAGCACATCAGCACTCCCGTCGTACTTAATTATTTTTACAACCGCATCTGCTGGAAGAAATTCAATAACACCATCTCGCCTATCTACACCACAAGGGCACCAGCTACAAGGGCACAGACGGAGCTGCGCAAAAGGCGGGATTGGGTTCCACAACTGTGGTGGTAATTTTGTGGGATCGCCATATAGTGGGTTAACCACATATGAACCCGCCAGACGTTCACAATGTTCAACGCTTAAGTGCTTACTTACTTCGACGCATAAATGCATCAACGCATCAATACATCAATTCTTCTTGTGACCTAATTACACTACTTCGTATACCACCACACGTACACGTACTTCCACCAGGTCAATGTGTACGTGACCCAGTTTCTTTTAGTTTTTATAATAATATTGTTTATTAAGCCCACCTAGACCTTAAATATCCTAATCAGCATATTATTGTTTTATATACCTGACATTGTTTATTCGCTTATGCCGGAATTATAAACATAATAAGAATTAGTTAATTCGGGTAATATAGGACTACACCTTCCTTTCCACTTCGGCCGTAAGTGTAGGCATTTCTGCATTAATTTTTCTCGATCTAAATTTGTTGTATACTGAAATTTAGATTTTGAAATTACTACATGTGTATAAATTGCCTTGGTCAAAGCTGTTCAAATACGGAAGCAGTAACTGGGGATGACGACAGTCTATAAACAAAAATTAGTTTCTTAGTGGGTTAGGCCTGATGGGGAAACCACTGCAAAAAGAACGCACCAGAAGCTCTACCTCAAGGGTCGTGTGGAAATTAGCTCAATACGCTTTCGCTATCTTACTGCAAAAGCAGATAAAAAATTTAAAAATATGTTATGTGATGATATAATTTTTTATATTGAGATAATTCTTAGTCCACGTTGAGCTACCCGCAACCCCTAATAATAGTAGTTTACTGATCTGACTGAATAATTTTAATTGATACCATAAACCGATGGTTGTAGTTTAATCGTTCAATTTTACACCGATTAGTCTGAAGAAAATTTCATCAACTAACGCAAGTTGTCGGTTCGGTCAACTGAACGGAAATAAACTCGAGTGTGTTGGGCCTCTCAGTTCTATGGTTCAATATCTGTTTATATAATAATAACAAATCACAAAGTATGAACAAGTACTACATAGTCGTACAGGTGTTTATTATTTTCTAATGCAACTTTAATATTTATAGATGTATTCCCTTATACACGACAGACTAAACAGAAGAGATTAGAAAAGAAAATCTCGTGTTGTGGGCAAACGACTAGATCCGTACAAACGACAAAAATTGATGTGTGTTAACTTTTACGATTTCAGTGAAGGTCAAACCTGTGATAACCTATGAGAGCCTTTAATATTATGGCCTTATCTTTGTTAACAACAAAATATATTCCCTAATATGTTCACACTTAGCGTTTGAACCCTAGTGCAAACAGTTTTATCATATAAGCTTAAACGCTTCTATTAGCTCTCATGTCTTCTAATGCACAAGCCCTTTTTTATTTTATAGATTTTATGGAATTCGAGGACTCGAATGAAATAAGTAGTACCTACTCAGTACTCTAATAGTTTATAATTAATAATATATATCTATGGATCAATATTAACTTCCCTATTAGTAATATTTCGATTACAATACTTTAATATTACTTTTTATTTGGAACCTACTTTAGATGGAAATTCGATCAATTCTTTAGAAATGTTTCCACATTTTTTATTTATTTTAAAGCTACCTAATAATAAGTAACTGTTCATAACTTCAACAAAAGTTTGATATATACTGTCTCCATAAAACTTGAGAGTATTCAACTAATAGTGCTCAAGAGTTTATTTACATATTGACGAATTACTTGCATAAATTCATAAACACAAATCAATTAACGTAAATCTTCATATCACTTTCGATTTTAAATTAAATAGTCTAAAAGCTATAAATTAAACATGTATCGCGTATCATCGTCAGGGTAGGTAAGCATGCATAGGTAAATTAGTTCTACCAGAACTACTTAGCTAATTCAAATCTACTTGCTTCCAAGCTTTATTTTTTTTCACGCCGTAATGCAACTAAACTGTCACGACTTCTCATTATACATGCAAATTGAAAATTAATGATCCAACACTCATAGACATATAATTATTTATACTTTACTGTAAATCCTTTTTTCAATTACGGTAGTGTTTATTGAAGTTAATTAAATAATTCACCAGAGTTGTTATTATTAATATTCATATGCTTTATTACAGTTTTTATTTAAATAAGAACGCGAATTCTCATTATATAAAAGAATATTATTTTCTCACGATTATTGGCAGGCAATTTATTCACATAAATATTTTTATATCGATAATTATTAATCCATTATTATCTTATATATCATGACTATTAACATGATATTCTACACATCTCTTTATGTAGTCTGGATATTATATAAAATATGATAATTGTGCACAATAAATATTCTGTTCATATTACACTGGCATTTTTAGCCATAGTCCAGTTGCATCGGAGTCGCAGATTTCTGGAATATATACCACAGACGGCTCCTTCCTTTTTCTCTGATCCATCTGTGAAGACATAGTTTACACCTTCAACGCTGGCCTCATCTTCACCAGTAGTTTGTATGGTGTAAGGTTTATCAAAGACAAGCCGAGGCGGAATACCACCTGCATGCACAATGCACATGCCTGTAAAAGGGGTTATGACAGCCTCAGTCCACGGGCGGCTTCAGATTTGGCCACAGCTTGCGTTTGGTAGTATGCCAACGGATTTGAGGCGACTCATGGTAGTCAAAGCCTTCTATGCCTAGTCAAAACTTCTTCTAGATGTAGATCTTGCGGTGGAAGATACAGCATTATCTCCGTTGCTCTCGTTGGTGTTGTTCGCATAGCTCCAGCTATGCTCAGACAGGCAACTCTTTATACCTGGCATAGCTTGAGTTTTGCTGTTATTTTTTGACTCTTGGGCCACCAAACAACATATCCGTAGGCCATCATTGGTCTTATGATAGCAGTGTATATTCACAGGACCACCCTGGGTTTCATTCCCCTGGTTTTCCCAACGGTCTTACGACACTGCTCATATGATATGTAGCCCTTATTTATTCTTCTTTCGCGGTGAAGATTCCAGTTTAGTTTAGCATCGAAAGTTACCCCCAAGTATTTCACCTGTGGTCCAAATTTAATGCTGTGTTTAGGAGAACGGGTGCTCCCCCGTTCAGGTAAGCAGTATCGTTAAGTCATCTGCGTATGCAATTGTATGGAATCCTTCCATATTGGGGTGGTTTAGGAGGCTGTGGAGAACCAGATTCCATAGCAGTGGTGATAAAACACCTCCCTGCGGACTGCTTTTCGCAACTAGTCCTCTTAGGACAGTGTCTCCTGCACTTATTTGTACTGCTCTTTTAGAGAGCATGTTGGTTATCCAGCTGCCCACAGTATGAGGAACGTTTCTATGTGATAGGGACGCTATAATTTTAGGAAAGGTGATTTTGTCAAACGCACCTTCTATATCTATGAAGACACCCAGGGTGGATTCCTTATGATCCAGAGATTTCTCAATCCAACTTGCTACCACATGGAGGGCAGTAGCGGTGGATTTTCCTGGTGTGTATGCATGTTGGTGGGGGTGCACAGGACTGTTAGTAAATGTTACATCCGTCATATATCGCTCACATAGCTTCTCCTTCGTCTTCAGTAGAAATGAAGTTATGCTAATAGGACGGTATGCTTTGGGGGTGGAGTAGTCCGTCCTCCCTGCTTTTGGTATGAACAATGCTTTCACTTCTCTCTATGTCTTTGGGATGTAGAGGTATGCTAAGCACATCTTAAACATCCCAACCAGGTGCGGCAGTAGTAGTATCCAGGCCCCACTGAAGTAGTGCTGGATATATCCCGTCGATGCCTGGCGATTTAAATTGGAGAAGCTCTGTATTGCCCACTTGATTCTGTCTTCACTTACAATTTGGTTGGCGGTTTGCCAGTCTGAATTTGTTGGTTGGGTGTCGACTTCATTTGGTCATTCTCTTCATTTGGAAGTGAGTTTGCATGAACAGCTCTAGGCTCTCGAAAAGGTTGTTGGTCTTGGTGCCATCATCACTTCTCAGTATACCTATATCATGGTTTTTGTCTTTAGCGAGGATTTTACATTGCCTGGCAGCCTGTGAGTAATCTTCAATTTCCTCACAGTAGGCTCTCCACGTTTCTCTTTGTTTTTGTCTGACTAGTTTTTTAAACTCTCTCAGGTGGATCTTGTATTGGTCCCAGTCTGATTCAAGTTTTGTCCGTTTTGCTTTGTTGAAAGATGTCCTTGTCCTCTGTTTCAAGTCCGTCAAGTCACCATTTGGTGGCTTCCCCAGGGGCTCTCGAGACTCTAAGCGGGCAGGATGTTTCAAAAGCTTTCCTCATGGCTGTTTTTAGAGTTTCTGTATATTCCTCTGTTCTGCCACTATCATTGAGCACGTCTAGTTTTTCCAGGTTCTTCCCGAGTTGACTTTCGTTCTTTGTCGGTTCCTAGGGGATCCCGAAATTGTTTGGTGCTTTAACAACATTAATTTCAAAGTTAATCCACCGGTGGTCTGCCATTGCGACAATGTCAGACACATGCCAGTTTTGGATTGATTTGGATATATTCAATGTATCCATCTATTATAGTTTGACTTCTAGAGTTAATAAATGTCGATACGCAACCTCTGTTAATTATACTAAGATTACTACCGTTAATATAGTCATAAAGTGACTTACCTCTTGCATTGTTGTCCATACTGCCTCATTGAATCAATTTTTATTTATCAAGCCTAGGTTCGTCTAGGATGGAATATTGCAATTGGATTTTACATAATCACATGCAGCCAAACAATGATTTTTTGGGAATGATCTATCTGAATCGACCTAATAATAGGAATTAAAGGGTAGAATTATAACTGAAATTAAAACAATCCGACCAGTTAAACTTACCAGTTGCATCTCTTGTCGATATACTTTACCGGTAGTATTTATTATTATTTCGATCTATACTGTATTCTACTATGTAAATGTATTTATCATACATCTATATAATATTGAAAAATACCTTATGTATTCGATTCTATTGCACTAAACTTGTACATGGTATGTTCGCTATATGAGTAATGACTTCCACTACTGTATCGTGTTAGATCCGCAGCATGCTTATACATAACATCCCTTACTAATTATTTTTTTAACTGAGAACACGTGTACCATTTTAATCGAATTAGAGCCGGATACTGGTCGGTTCCTCATTTAACCTGTGACTGGCATGACTAAGGTGAGAATTCATCAGCTGATTGTCATATGCTGCTCGCTCATTTTACTCATTCTCTGATGAGCCTGTAGAGTGTACAGACGAAATAACACCCCCGTTCACTTGCTTGCTAATGAAAAAATCGTTTAAGTTAGTGTATGGCTGGATGGTGATATATTTGCAGCATCTGGCGTGTAATTTAGGGTAATATGAGGGATATAAATGGTTTCTAGTTCAAAAGATCGATTGCCTGCAACATTTGTCTAGTAAGGACAAATGTTGTATACCTTACGTGCTCTTTGAGGTAACGTTTTCTTTTCACTTTTATTTGCCATATCACATTTAATATAAAAAATGAAAATAGTATTTACAAAAAACATACAAATATACATGGTTTTCAGATTCCGCTACCAGAACTCGTCGATTCGTTTCCACTACCGAAACTCGTTCCGCTAGTCACGCATGCACAATTTTCGCGCTACGCGACTTTGGTATATTTATTTCCGTTCGAATACAGTTTCATAAAATCCAAATATACGCACGCTAAGCTGTAATTTAAGAAATAAGGAAAATTACTGAAAACTAGTTTCTATTTTTTAAGCTGACCCAATAATTTTGCGTTAAATCCTAAATTAATAATATTTTCTTCCCGATTCGGCTACCAGAAAGCGAATATATTAACAAAAACATACAAAGTAGAGAAAAATGCGTCATTTTAAATACCTATATGGCTTATGAAAAATTTAGTTATTAATCTACAGATCCTCTAGGATATCTATAATAATGTTAAAAATACTGCTAGCTTAAAACTATTGAATTTTCACGTGTGTTTACTCATTTTTCTCAACTAAAATAAGTTTATCCCTATATTTATACATCTATAATAATTTAAAATGTGCGCCCATGTAACTATACCTATTAACATCTAGTGTACGGTTTCCACGAAAAATTTTTCAAGTAGGCCTCAGCCAAGGATTATGAGACTGGATTGTCTACCATATAAGGATTGTTATTGTAATTTGCTTCAGTGTAAGAAGTTTATCATCTTTTATAAGTCCCGTGTACAGTCATTTGTTTATAATACTATCGTTTACGAGGGCAGTGTGTGCTACCATTTACCAACTACTAGTTAATTTATTACCTGGTCTTAATTACTATATACATACTTACGTACTATATAAAGATATACATTATTTACTAAGTAGGTACTAATAGTAATTTTATATTAACAATATGATTGCTGTGATTTTAAGAATATGTTTTTTACTGTTACAGCTTTAGGCCCTACTATTCCAAATTTATATTTCGTGACTGGACACGATTAGATAGTTATTAGTTATTATAAAAATAGTTGCAAACTCGCATTAACAATAATAATAATAATAAAACTAGGTGGCCAATTCTTAATGTGCTAGACCATCTACAATATCAGATATTTTAATTTGAATATATTTAAGGGAATAGAATCTGATTCAGACAACTTCCAATAACGCAAATATTTCGCGGCGACAAGTGTGCAACGCTTTCTATTATAAGTTAAACAAATCATATTATTTAAATCATATATATTTGTTAACGCGAAAAGTATTTTTTATAGTGATAAAAGTATTTTTCTTTCTCCTATAAAATATGGGAGGTAGCACCCGCATATGTTTTGCGTCGCGGTATGCTCTAGTGCAGAATAAAAGAACCCTGAATTGAAATTTTATGCTTTCCCTGGACACGATTTGGTCGATCGAAGAAAAATATGGATAATTTCCGGTCGTCGTGCTCAGCGAGTATTAATTATTCTTCTTCTTCTTCCCATTTGAAATACTTTTTCGACAAAAATACACTAACTACGTCAAAAAAGCTTTTTGTAATTATACTTTTTGTTGTTTTTATGCTGCTGTTTTTAACTGCACTCACAAGGTGGCGACGTTCGTTTCGAAACTCAGTGCAAATAGTTCTTATATAATAATATAAATAAATCTTAATTCCAACAGGGAGAGTTGTACTACGCTGCACGAATATCTGTAGTGCGAAATAAAACGAAAATGTCCGTTTAATGCGTATTTTCAGTCGATTAATATAAAATAAAAGTAGTTTAAGTCAAAAATTGTATTGAGTGACCTTAAACACAGCAAAGTTTCAAGTTTGAGACAATCGGTTCATAAATACGATAGATAGTCAGCCATTTTGGATCCGCCATCTTTATTATATTAATTTCGAGTTGAAAGTGTATTGAGTGACCTTAAATAACGCAAAGTTTCAAGTTTAAGACAAATCGGTTCATGAATAGGAAAGTGCGTCATTTTGGTTCCGCCATTTTGATTTTTTTGGTAATAGAAAAAATATTATTTTGTATTGTCACCGGAACACTATACACCTACCAAATTTCAAGTCTCTAGCTCATCGGGAAGTAGTTGAAAAAGCTGTTGCAAGATTTGAGACAAACAATAAACAAATAAACAAATGTACGAAGACAAGCTAAATGAAACCGTTTAAAAACCGCTTTACGTGTTCCAATTTCTAAAACGCCAATTGTCATAATAAGCAAAAAAAAATAAGCTTCCAAATTAAAAATATTAAATTGTAATTGGCACTGTTAAACGATCTATATACGACCTATGTTGTTAATAGGTAAGTGCATGACGGAATATCCGCTTTCTTTCTATGAAGAATATTTTACAAAGCTTATCTATGGGGTGCAGGAAATGAAGTTAGTTTCCAGCGGCATTACGATAATATTGTGATGGTTATATTTAGGAGTATGACGTTCTCGGTCCGTGGGACCTGACGGGGATAATTACATCGGGGCTACGGTATACGAGTGTTACGCATATCATCTTGCGAAAGCAATTTAAAAAACGCGAAGGTCCCTTTCAGATATAATTATTATGTCTTCTACATATGTCTTATTACTTTTTAATGCTGGTTAGTCGCCCATGTATTCCGATTAATCTGGAGTCTGCTAGATGATCCTAAAGCCACAAATCCCGTGTCCTTAGCAGACGGAACAAATGAAGTATGACGACCATTTATATTATCCCAGCAATGACTGACTATTGACGTCAGGCCGGTATATTTTTTAATTCAGTACATTCCTTTGAATGAGCTGATAAATGAGAAGCATTATCTAAATCCAACTAGAGCCCCCAAACTTATGTGTAAATATCTATATTAACCTCGGTGTAAACCTACTTCAAGAGGATGAAATTTTCGGAATAAGACTCTATATCGGACATCCTATTTAGTTAGTTGGTGGCTATGTCGGCTATAGCTTGCATCTGCCTGACAGTGGGTAATGAGCAATTCTAATAAACTGGGGAACATCCGTTCTCTATAACTACTCCGCATCAATATCTCTTGGATCATAGAGCTACAAAATGAGGCAACCCACTGCTCTTCGTACTAACGTGTATATTAAAGCTCCCATTTTAGCTATTTTACAACCTCTACGATTATCAAGATTATGAGATATTTTTCTACTCACTAAATAAACACTAAAATGTGGGGAATTTTTTGGTGAATATGCAAGGTGTCTCAAAAGACGAATCCAAATTGGCCATGTAAATAAATTCAAATATAATATTTTTATTGGCTTTCAAGGAATATTATAATTAAAAGTATAAAAATGAATGTCAGGTGGCATAAATGCAGAGCAAAATTTATTGGTCACTCTCAGTAAATAAAAAAGTTTTATATTTTATGCATTAACAGATAACTTTTTCTCGGGGCAAAATTATTGACTTATTCGCAATGCTTTGCAAGATAAAAATACAAAATGAACTTACATTTAAAAAAAAAAATAAGTAGTATGCTCCTGCCTTCTCAAGTGCATAAATGCTTATATATCTCTAAATGTTACTGTATAGATGTACTTAGGGCTCACGTGCATAATCTGTATAAATTTAGGAATAAAATCGTTTTGAGCATGAAGAAAACGAGTAACACTTTTTTAAAAAGATTTAAGCAACTTTTTATTGGAAAATCTTACAAATCAGAACAATTTTTCAGGCAAAAAATTAAACGTAAATGAAATACTACTACTTTTTAGTTCAACTAGTGAATATTACTAGAAATTGAGGTTCTCCCCTACGTCCTATTGTGGGTTCTGTTAGAATGTAAAGAATATCTTCTTGATATATTTCACTTACATCATCAACTTCTGGATATTTAAATGACGTCACATATCTTTTTCCCATGTTTTTATTGTAAAATTCACCATAGGTTCAATAGACTTGTTGTAGTTTGTAGTTTTTTTTATACAAACCTTTACTACAATTTATTTAATTAATTCAGTCATTTAATTGTGGTTTCACATGAATCTGATGTCTTTCATATCCATATTATTTTATTTCATTTTCAACGATCGTTATGACTGAATTTTAAACGTGATCCTCAGCTTCAAACGTTTCACTATCACTTATTATTTTATATTTCTTGTGATTTTTTTTTCTATCTTTTTGTTGTTTAAAGTACTGCACATTTTTCATTTTATTTTGCTGCTTCCTGTTTATTTATACGTTCATGCACATCTTCAACAGTTATTATTTCTGCACTTTTACATATTTTACCCTTTTCTTTTGTTTTTCAGCACTGCTAATTCATAGAAGCAAGGCCCTTAAATGATGCTCTTGCAGTTTATAAGAAGTCTTCGTAAATTATCGACTTGTGCTCTGCTTGAGAATTACCTGAAAAGATTGAACAATTGTTGTACTTTTCACATTAGAACAATAAGAGAAAAGACTGGCTAGTAAAATTCTAAAAAGTTTCCTAGCTTTTCTGCAGTCGGAATACTTTCTACTGGTACTCGCATTAAATCATTTTCAGTTATTACAATTGACCCTGGATTAAATATAGTGCACTTGTTGATGGACCTTGAGTAAGTTAGTAGCTGGATAAGCCGCAAGAATTAAATTTTCTGAGTGCCATTTCGATCAATGAAGTGCACCTGTATCATACATTTCTCCAAGAACTACTTTATTATTAAATGGATTAATTCCAGGTTTTTAAAAATCATTAATAATAACTTCCATGGAAAGTTCAATATATATTTGTAGAGAGACGAATAGAAAATTCTGCTTCTGGCAGTTTTTGTCCAATATGTATTCTCTGCCATATAACCAGGAAAAAAATCCCATCTATCTCTAAGTGATTTCATCACAGCTAAATATAGGGGTTGAATAAATGAAGGGGTGTGGTGGCAGTTTAGTTACTATAATTTGAGTTTCAATTGCAATTTAAATAAAACTTAAACTGATGTGTGTCGCATGTCAATAATAAATCAGCAGCACTGGCCTTTCACTGTCTATGACTTTCAAAAAATTGTTTGAAATAATTGTCGAAAATAATACTTATCATCCGTCCATTCTGCCATGTGCCATATATATGTAGTTCCGGGAAGCATATTCGTATGTTACAGACTGAAATCGTGCTGCACCCACACGACACAGACAGACAGACATTCTTTCTAAACCACTATTTTACTGTCTGGGAGTAATATGAAGTCGATATTTGTCGAAGACTCGAATTCTTGGACAATGACAATACTTTCTTTACTCCTAGTGTCGATCGAAAGTAAAAATGTATAAGAATATTATACGTAGACTTCGGAAATGTTGAATTCTAACATCCTTTTCCTTCTGGAGGCATCATATGAAACCATATTTGTTTCCCTTTAAAAATTTAGAAATTATCGAGGTAGGGGCTTTATCACCGTTGCATTTTAGGAAAAAAGGACTGAGGTGTTTTCTCTGACAAAAATGCTCGTACTTTTAGTCGCTTTGGCTCTCCTCTTGCCTACCACCTTTGGTTTGGATGGATCAGAACATCAACTTATTTCATTCATATATTTCATGATTATTAATTCTCTAGGGCTGAAAATATTTTAATTTGAGCTAATTAAAGCAAGGAGAGGTAATTAATTACAAATACAGTAGGTAGAAATCTAAGTAAAAGCAATTCAGAACATGAATGGCCTAGATTGGTTACTCTGTAAAACAAAGCTCGTCTAATTTACATAATTTTAATTTGCTGCACTTGTTCATAGTTATGGTGTAACATTATTGCCATTACTAATATGCTACCCGGATACAAAAACTTTCTTTTCAGAGGTCCACCCGCCACGCCGCAGTCACAGACGTAATGTTACATATTCGATATAACGGATTGCCTAATAGCTTAATGCCTACGGCACTGAGCTTGGATATGGAATCGGTACATGTATTTACATATTCTAATCGGCATATCGCTAATGAGTAATCATGCGGCGCTGCAAGTACGCCTCGGGTTATGCGGCTTAAATGGTGAGCAAGTAAGATAATCAATAATAAAGTAAAACGGATCTACGTTTCATCATATACGTCATTCAATTTACTTATTATATCATTAAACATAAAATAGTTGAAAAATTAGTCCTTACATTAATTAGGTATTACAAAAAAAATGCGGTATAAATAATATTCAGATCAATAATTTTATAATATCTATGACTTCAATATTCTCTACTCTATCCTGTATCGTTGAGTGAAGGAACTAGAAAAAGGCGCAAGCCAGTGCTAAATATTGTATACAAATATCCTAATACAAGACTTGGCGGGGTGCGGCGCTACGGTCATGTTTTGCATATTACCGCAAAAATCTATAAATCAGCAGCTTGGATCATTTTCAAACATATTTTTTTCATATATTTTTTACTTAATTTGGATCTTTTAACTTTACTTACAGGATTGTCTTTAATTCATGGTAAATTAATAAATGTTAGATTTTGTCTAAGTAATAAATGCAGTATTTATTGTTATCCACTTTTATCTAGGTAGAGTGTACTGAAAGAAAAGCAAATAGTATCAGTGCGTCCCTCTTAATTATTCAATTAATAGATACTATTGTTTTTCCAAATTTTTTAATAGAGAAAATTCTCTTATAATTAATATTAAGCTATTACCCAAAATTAATTTTATGCACCACTCATTTTACCACTCAATTATTAATAATAACTAGATAATAAAATAATTTCACATGTTTTAAATATGAAATAAAGAACCATAAGGATCAATTGAATCATTATCATGATCAAAATTGTAAGTAAATTAAATACTTACGGGGCACGTTCAAGTATCAGCTTTTAAGTCTAGTGAATTTTAATGTTACCGATAGAAACAGATATTTTCTATATTCCATTTTCCCATGCTAATTACGGACAGAATAAATCATTGACTAGAATTTTGCGTAATGCTAATTTAGCAAATAGTAAATTAGATCTATTTAATTGCTTCTACCCATCATTCAAGAGATCAGTAAAAAAATACAAGTAAAACAGAATTGTTTCATGAATGTCATTATCATCAGTTTTATGTTTATTTTTATTACTTTTTTATTATAAGGGGTTATAGTACAATAAAATTAGACAATCCCCTAGGGGATACAAAAAAAAAATGGAGATAAGCTGTTATTTCAGGCTGACTCCTGAGTCCAACTAAAAAATCACACGCGACCACCTAGTAGGTTTTTTCAATAATCTACATTCTTTGCTGAATTATCAAATATAGCAAAACTTGGAGCCTAATGAATTTGTAAATATGCATATATGATACTGATGCAAAATCCTCCATATCGATGTGCTTCAAAAAATACAGTCCAAAATCATTGTCGGCATTGGTTATTGAGGCACGAGGATATGCATAGAAATAATCCAAAAGTTTATATCATTTTGTTTATATAATTTCCAGTTACAGGACTTTTCTGATTTCCTGAGCACCAATATTCTCAAAATTAAGGTAATTACTTTCAACTCTTTCTTCGCGTTCATTGGAGTTGTATATGGATTAAATTCATGAAATCGACGACAGGCGACAGGTTCTTGCTATTATTTTATGGCACTGCCACGGATATAAAACAAATTTAAAATTTCTGAATAACTAATATTATCAATTTCCATAAATTTAGTTTGTCATGGGCTTATGGCACGCTGTTACTATTGATGACTTTCCAGTAAAAACCCTAATATTTAAAAAAAAACGCTGGAAACAGATATAGGGAACACCTTATATCGATAGAGGGGGATTTTAATATTCTCTCGACTTATGGTTATTTTTCAAAGTTGCCAATAGTAAAATATTGTTTAGACACCCTGTGAAATATTTTCATTGGAGATTCCATTTTCGAGTTATAAGCGCAAAACCAAAATTAAAAAAGACCTTTTAACCCCTCTCCCCCTGAAGCGGACAGGCGGGGACTTTTAATATGGTTACGTTAGAGGTGCCGCGAGACACGAGAGGAGACGAGATAAAATCATTCAAGACAAGGCGAGACGAGACGAGACGAGACGAGACGAGACGAGACGAGACAAGGCGAGACGAGGCGAGACATCTCCAAATATTTTACTGATTTAATCGCCTCAGACGAATGATAATAATAGCATGTAAATTTTAATAATTGTTTTTTGACTTTTTGAAACAGCATCTTAGGGTATGAGCTGGTATTATAGGGTATGGGCAGACGCCAACCACCTGTTTCTAAAAATGTTGTCTGTTGCTAAAAATGTTTTGAACGCGTTCACCCGGCAAAAATTTGATCCCTGAATTTCGGGTCACCCTGTATATAATATACCATACACAAATACATGTTAATATTTGATTCGACCGATTACCAAAGTAATTATTATAGAAAAAGTTGAGGATTGGTATATAACAAGAAATATGGACATTTCTAGAATTGAACATAAAAACCAAAAGTGTAGGTAATCATATACTATGATGTTCTTTTAAAAAATGCATCTTTCTCTCACCACATTTTTTTTTAAATTGTGTAACTACTACCGAAATCAAAAAGCGACGGGTTCGAGCGTTTTTTTAAACTCCCATTATAATTATTATTGGATTCATCTAATAATTCAAAATTGAATTGAGATAAACTCAAAAAAACTCGAGATAAAGGATACAAAACAAAAGGAGACGAAATAAGGCATTGTGTCGTCTTGTTTCCACCTTGTCTCGATGTCCCATGGCAACTCTAGTTTACGTCTTAATTACCCCAAATACATTCATGAAGTGAAAAATTTTCCCCCCTTCCATGCACTCTACAACCCCTTCGTTG
>CAXKVY010014686.1:0-25763 GCA_964058915.1 Tetropium fuscum | reverse complement strand
AAAAAATGTAAAACCTTATTTTGTAAAACCTAGAAACTACATGTGATGGACTGTTCCTACGGCAACTAATACTCAGAAGAATAAATTGAAGCGGCTGCAGTAGATTTGGAAGAAGGAACTGATCAAAATGAATTAAACATATAAGAAATTGAACATTTGAACATTTCACATTTAAGTGCAAATAAATAATTTAAGTAAAATATCAAACAATTTCTTCCATGTACTTCATTTCCATGTTCATCATCCATGTTCTTCCATGTACTTCATTTACTACCTTGACCAATTCGTCACTCTATTGGTATTGCCAATCAAGGCGCACATTGAGACAAAAGCCTCAGTCGGTGATGATCTCTCAACCAGGGCGCAATGTTCCCCAGGTGCATCGACGGATTTCTTGACCATCATATTCGTGATCAGCGACCCGTAAAATACCCCGAGTAAGAAAATTGGGATAATTTCGTTAGTTATTTTTTTTCATCTTCGAACAATTGATGCACTTAAAAAATGCATTTTTCTATGGAAAATGCACAAAAGCTATTTCCCTAAAATGAGGATTTACATTTTCTCCCATCCCTCTTCCTGAATCGATATAAAAAAACCGTCTCATTTCATCGTAGAAAAATTTCGTACGTTTTGCCCTTTTTTGTATTACTTTGCCTCACCTATTACAGATGCTTGTAGATGAGGAACAGAATGTTAAAATAAAATAAAATATCGTATGGTGTCTAAGCAATCTCGTACTCTTGGCAGCTTGAACAATATCCATGGCCCATCCTCTGAGATCCTGGATACAAAGTATTGTCATTACAAAATGGCCCTCAACTTGGGGAATTACAACAACAAAAAAATAATAAAATGCCCTAACTCACTCCAATAAAATTATGCATAATCTCAAGATTTAGCCATAAATTAATCAATTATTGCCTGACTTAACATGGGTGAGTTCATTTATTGGATGAAATTTGCAAATAAAAAGAAAATGTAAGTTTATACAACTTAAAAAATAAAATTATTTCAAGCTTGGATTAAAGGTAATTTCTGACATTGCCGTTTTTTTAATGAAGGTCTAATTTCTTACTTATAAGTAATCACCATATGCCTATAAATTAATAGAAATAGGTGTTTTTTACTTATTTCGCTTATATACATTTTTTATATGCATTTCTTATATGCATTTTTCGCTTGAAAATATTTTATCAAAATCAAAACTAACTGCTGTGATTGCTGATTTAATAATTCTCCAGAACATATGTTGACTATTGTCACAATAGAAAAAGACAAGTGGCAAATCCTCCCTGCCGGATAGGAATTAACAGAAGTGCACTACCTGCGCTTTATAACTTTTAATACAACATTGAAATCTTGTCCTTATCTTTATATATTTTTTTCTTGTTTGATATTCAATATGATACAGATTTTGTCTAGTTTGACAGCTGAAGCTGAAGACCTTTTTACCATAGGATTTTACCTGTGGACCAAAGGACCTTTTAATCATATTTATTTTTTTGTAAACTTGCATTTTTTTTTGTAATTTTTTATATTGTACTGTATTAACAGTACATTGGGAGATTGGTATATTGGTATATTGGCAATAAATCTGATTGTTATTTTTTTTACTAACAAAGAAAAAATATTATTAATTTTAATTTTCCGCAGTAACTATTTTTTTTTAACTCGGGAGTACTTGAAAAGCTACAGATATTTTTTATTTTGTCATGTAATTGTGGCGTTTGACAGTACAGAGACTTTTGACAACGTTTTGGTGTCCAGATTAGATTAGAAGTTGGTATTAGAAAAAAAATATTCTAGTAAAGCCATAGCAGGGTATAAATCTTATGTTCAAAGTATAGCTAATACATAAAATTACCAAACAAATTAAATCAATTAACACTTTTAAAATCAATATTTAATGGCGCTCCATTGCTAGCAATCACTTGTCTTTGCATAGAACGAGCCAACGTTCGACTGTTCGACAACTGCCAATAAAAAGTCTTCAACAAAATTTCTGTGATGAATTTTCTTAAGCAATCATCCCCAAATGTTGTCAGTTGAGTTGAGATCGACCATTTCATATTAATGATTTAAAATGGAGGGATGACCGCTACCAGAAAATACTTCCTGATGGATTTCAAAGTCGAAAGTCTAATAAGTAATAAATGCGTATGCATTTTTTAAAAAAATGCTTAGTTCCTGTAAATCCCTCTTACGTTCTTCGTGAGTTCCTCGTGAGTTCCTCTTGAGTTCCTCTTGATATCATCTGAATCCCTCTTGAGTTCCCCATATTTCCTTTGAATTCCTCTTTAGTTCGTCAAGAGTTCCTCTGAGATACTCTGAATTCCATATGACAGAATGAATTCCTCATGAGTTCCTGAGGGTGTATAAAAGATTTCCGAAGTGGTTAATCCCCCAATTTAAAATCACATCATTTAAAAAAGATAAACTAAATAATGACGTTATTTTGAAGTAGACACAAATATCTACTTTCAAATACAATGCTGCGGAAATCATCATTTCCGCAGCATTAAATTTGAAAGTAGATATTTGTGTCTACTTCAAAATAACGTCATTATTTAGTTTTAGTTTTTCTCATCGCAGTAGAACATCTCAATTTTGTCAGAAACCATGAGTTTCGAAAGTCCAAAAATATCCAAAAATAGTTTTTTTTTGCTTTAAAAGGAACGTAGATTATTATTATTTGTTTAATTTGACCAGTGTTGTATAAACAAAAAGTTTTTGTGGTTTGATGGGTATTCAATAGGTAGAAAATAATAAATCACCCCGTGTAATATTTCGGGAAAATTTTATTTTAACTCGTGTGCTTGCTTTAATTATACCTCTATACTAAATTTCCCGTGTAATATTTCAGGAAAATTTTATTTTAACTCGTGTGCTTGCTTTAATTATACCTCTATACTAAATTTCAATAAAAAACCTTAATCATTATTGAGATATTGGAAAAAATTAACTTCAACACCTTTTATTTTAAAATCCACTCGTTTTTTGATATACAGTGTGGACAAAAAGTGTGGAACACATGAAATATCTCCGAAAACACTTTTGCAAAAATGCTCAAACACGTCGCTTTTTATTTTTAATTTGACATCTTATGAAAGAGCTAGATAATTTGTTCAGTGGCGTAACGCTGAGCTGGCAAAATAATTGTTTACTTTTTTAAATGGCTACCTCCATTTTTTAATATTCAGTTTTAAAAAGCACCTTTTTCTGAATACCGTGGCATAAAAAAATATTAGGTCGCATAAAATAAATCGAGATAAATACAATCGAAATTTCGAAATATAAGAAACGTATTTATAATAATGTAAATTAAATAAAATTAAATAAAACAGAGATATTTCATAAGAAGTTGTTCAAATTGTTGTCCATTTACTGTTTCGCTGTGAGCTAGACGCAAAACGAATTTATTTTGAACGTTATTGATTACTTAAATCGACTATGTTTTCTGTTCAGTTAGTATAAACTTTGCTTTATAAGTAAAACTATAAGAAAAAGGATCAAGTGAGGTAATGTCTGGAGAGCGAGGAGGCCACACTATAAAACCACGTCCACCTATTTATCGTAGAGGAAAAATATTATTTAAGTAAGTACAAACGGGATATCTTTGCAAAATTCCACTCTACGGTCGAAGTTATCTTGTGAGAGTTCTTGAAGTTTTTCTTCATCGTAGAATGTTGGGATAGCGAGATAAATGCAAGCGAAATTATAAAAATATGAAGAACGTATTTAGACATTTAATTATAAAATTAAATAGGCGAAACGAAAATATTAACTAAGGGGGTATTGCTTCAGGTATTGTATACCATGTAAATTTGAATTGCATTTATCTGGAATTTTTATTTATGCAACCTAATATTTTTTTATGCTAAGGTATTCAGAAAAAGGTGCTCTTTTAAAGTAAAGATTAAAAAATGGAAGTAGCCATTTGAAATAAATATAATTATAATTATATTCAACGCCACTAAACAAATTATCTAGCTCCTTCAAAAGATGGCAAATTAGTAATAGAAATAAAGTCTATGAGCATTTTTGCAAAGGTACACTATTTCGGGAGATATTTAATGTGTTCGAGACTTCTTGTCCACCCTGTATGTTTAGTGAGTGTTAATTCGAAGTAACAAATATCTAATTCATTATTATCCTGTTCTACGTCTAATTAGTCAATGTAAACGTAGGTATCTTATTTTAATAGACCACCGTGTACTGGATTAATGATCATGGGTACAAAGTGTAACAAGGTGTATAATAATTGTTATTATTAGATGTAATAGAATATTTGCGTAACCGTAATATAAAAGTGTTAATGAACTGTGGATACAATAAAAATATTATCAAGCGCGCAAATCTTTTCTTAAGGTCGCTTTTTCCGGTTTAGGAAGTTATGTGACTTCCTGCTCGAGGCACATTGTCACTATGTTTACATCTGTAAAATGTCACTTCCGCTGTTCGTTTATTTTTATAAAACAATTATATCACTTGTAACACCTGGAATATTATGAAATTTATACACCAGGTAAAAATGCTGATGGTATCGGATATGTTAATTAGCAGTAGGTATTATTTTCCTTCAAAAACCATGCGTTAGTTTTATTCATAGTGAATTGTCATTATTTATGGTGTCAGCTTACCTAGTTAATGTGCTTTAACTAAATTAAATTACACACCTTTTTAAAAAGTATTATGTACTTTCATAGTTTAATGGCCCAAACAACCAAACCTAAATTGTCTAGCACTGATACAGGCGATAGTATGGCAATTACAATTAAGTTAATTAGTTCTTGTGGACAGCTTTTTAGGTAGCTATGATTAATAGCTACATTTTGAGGCCATGTGTATTTCCCTTTTGTGAATATTTAAATAAGTAACGGAAAATGGGAAAAGTCAAGAATATTGATTCAAGTTAAATTAACCTACTATGAAAATATTGCCTATCTGTACCATATTAAGAGGGGCACTTCTCACACTAGAGGGCGCCACTTGTGTTAATAATTTCAGAGAAATATATTTTATAGCCGGTATTATTTTGCACAAACTTCCAATTACCTATTTTTTGAATTATCTGTTTTTCTCTATAGTATCATTATATACCAAATAATATTCTTATTTAATACATATCACAAGTAGGGGGATGGTTTTTATAATTGTACACAACTATAAATATTAATCTCTGAAGTTGTTTAATATTTAAATGAAGCATATTTGAATCAATTTGAATGTATTCAACAAGACCTGTTAACCTCTGTGATTCATACATACCTACGGCGGATTATAATTATTTAATAGGAGGTTTCAGAGGTCAGAATGTGCTTAAAACTTCGGACAGGGTATAAAAGATAGCGCCCGTTTCGTCAGGCTCGATTTGATAATAATTATTCTGGCTGGCAGCATACTGTTAATATGCCATTGATAATAGACTTACTGTAGTCGAACAGAAATATATAAACTTTACCTAAATTTTACCAGGGCAAGTTTTCAAAACCAAAAGGGTTCCCAAAGCAATCATCAAACGTCTCAATTGGTTGTTTCGCCCCCAAAAACCACCTCTACACCTCTTTGGGAACCCATCGCTTTATTAACTTGCCCAAATTCATCGTCAGTCGCCATATTTCCTTTCCTGACTACGCTCATCATGAACATCATGAAGTTTCATCCATACACCATGTACAGTCTCTGATGAATCTCTACTACATTGTGTCTTCAGCCTGGAGATCGAATGACAGAACGGTCTCTGCGAAATCTCGCATTTGCCGGGAGAGTTAATTATAGCCATGTTAAAACATCAGCTACTCCAACGATACGAAACGTAATGCCGGACCCCGTTGATATAGTCGAGAATGACCATTTTTCGAGTGGTAGAAAAGGAGATGATTCTGAAATTGTGTCAAAAACAAAATTCGGATGCAATCCATCCATAGCGACCATCTAGAACAAGAACATTGAACAATATTTGGTGAATATTTGCTGATTAGCTATGGAGCGGACTTTTTGATGCGGAGTGATAAGATGCTAAGTTTGCAATCTTGATTTTCAACCCGCAAAAGAGAACAAAATCACAAATTCTTTTTCGTAGCTTTATGAATCGACAGTAAAATTCGGATATTCCAACTACCATAGATAATCAACAGCAGTTTGAGTTATTCTGCTTACTCTAATAGGCTCCTCATATGCAGCGATCAACAACACCTAATTCTCGAATTATTTTGCCCAAGGAAATACAACCACTTCCGGTTTTAAATAGAGAAGAGAAATATTCTGGGTCTGCATTCTAAGTATATTGGATTGGAATGAAATACACATTTGTTTCCTTCGTACCTAATATTTTAAAGTGGCGGAATAAGGCAGCAGACATTGTGCATTATAAATACCATGTCAACGTTTGGACGGAAAAACAGAAATAGACAAAAACGTGGAGACCATCATACAAAAACATTGCCAGTCATTTTCCAAATTTATTTAGTTTATTAATTTTCTACTTGCAATATAAATGGCTATAATGTTCAATTTATATATTTCTCAATATCCGACACAGGGCACTTGGATACATTATTTTGTTTACCCAGCAAGTTTACCAAATGTTTAGTTTATTTAGATGTGATAATATGCAGAATAATTACTGATGCATTATAAAGAAACTGATATGTGTGTGTCCAGAAAATACAATAGGCACTCAGTGAACACGAAGGATAATATTCAGCACTTTTTCCACAAACTTCCGCCGAAATTGGATCATGCAGATGTGAACATGCTTAATTAAATGCCTTGCATTTGCCAGATTAACATAAGTATTCATCAAATACACTGATTATATCACAGACTAAACAAATTTAAAAATGAAAATATGCAGTCGAACTGCAAGCGAGTAAAAACCTCGGATCACATTGGCTTTGATCAGTGCCGCGCAACTTTTTGGGAGTCGAAAGAAATTAAGATATAAGGTATCTAATTCGAATATAATGTTATGAAGAATGTACAATAAGGGATTTGATTGAACATATTATGCGTTATGCAAAATTAAGTAGTAATTATATTAGGAAATAAATCAAACGTACGAGTAAACCGTATGGATGAACTACTTTGGATGTGGCTGAACTACTTTTTGCAAAGATTGATACAAAAATGGTGAGTTAGATTGATAACAACCCTTATAATATTTCAATCAGAAACAAACTTATAACAGTCGTTGTTTTTATCACCTTTAATACCTCTCTAGATCCCGATGCTAGATATATATAACCATAGATACTTTTAAAAAAAATCATATACCTATATTTCATTGATCCGTTGTAGGTATATACTTAATTTAACAACTTATATACTTAATTTAAACAACTTGTTTGTAACATTAGATTAAAAAAAGAAATAAAGGGTCCGCTAATAGGGACGCTCGATCTTTGACAGCTCATGGCGGCCATGTTGTTTGTGGTAGAGTTGGCAAACGTAGTTGTTATTATTCAGTGTATCTTCACAAATCACCGTGAACCAATTCAGCCGCGAGCAACATGTGCAAATCGTTAAAACTTATTACGAAAATCATTCATCGGTTCGAGCAACGTTCCGCGCGCTCCGCCAATTTTACGGTGCAATTGATCGTCCTGCTGAGTCGACTATCCGTCGTTTGATTAACAAATTCGAGGCAACCGGTTCGGTGAACAATCAGCCAACACCGACGCGTCGTCGAAACGTCCGATCTGCCCAGAATGTCGCCGCTGTGCGCGATAGTGTGCGTGAAAATCCGCGACAGTCAATTTCACGTCGCGCACAGGAACTCCGCCTTTCGGAAACATCACTTCGCCGAATCTTGCATCTGGATTTGGGCATGCATCCGTACAAGATCCAGCTGACACAAGAGCTCAAAATAAACGACCATAGACAGCGCCGTATCTTTGCTGATTGGGCTTTAGAGCAGTTGGAAGTCGACCCCGATTTTGGTCGCAAAATCATCTTCAGCGATGAGGCACATTTTTGGTTAAATGGGAATGTCAACAAGCAGAATTGCCATTATTGGGCCGAGAACAATCCACAGGAGGTCCACCAGGTCGCAATGCACCCAGCAAAGGTAACTGTTTGGTGTGGATTTTGGGCCGGAGGCATCATCGGGCCGTATTTCTTCGAGAACGACGATGGTGTGTCCATCACGGTAAACGGCGAACGATACAGATCCATGATAACGAACTTTTTCTGGCATGAAATCGACAATATGGATGTCGAGGATATGTGGTTTCAGCAGGACGGCGCTACGAGCCACACAGCGCGCGCCACAATGGATCTTCTGCACGAGCGCTTCGGAGGAATGGTTATCTCGCGCGGAGGCGACATCAACTGGCCACCGAGATCGTGCGATTTAACCCCTCTAGACTATTTCTTGTGGGGTTTTCTTAAATCACAGGTCTACGCAAACCAACCACAAAACACTGATGCCCTCAAAGTCAACATACGCCACGCCATCGATGAAATACAGCCCGATTTGTGCGCCAGAGTCATTGAAAATTGGACTTCTCGTATGCGCGCCACCCAGCGAAGCCGAGGTGGACATTTGACCGATATTATTTTCCATACATAATGCCTTCGAATACTCTTTCAAACAAAAAATAAATTTCATTTATACCTCTCACACAACTTGCTTTATTTCATTTTAAAGATCGAGCGCGCTTATTGGCGGACCCTTTATTTAACCGTTTTTCTCGATTTCGCCAAAGCATTTTTTACTGTTAATCATGATATTTTATTTTAAAGTTTGGACTCTGTTTGAACGAAGGGTGTCTTATTAGATACATTTAAAAATTATTTGTAACAAAACATGTCGTGACTCGTACTGATTACCATGGGCGTACCTCAGGGGATGGTATTAGGTCCTATTTTGTTTTTAGTTTATATAAATAATATATCTAAATTAACCAACACCACTCTCTCAGTAATCTCATATGCAGATGATACAGCTATATTATTTATTGCTGACAATTGGCCTAAAGTATATCACAACGCTGAAATAGAACTTAAAGTGCTTTATGACTGGCTAGTGTCCTTAGTCTTAATGTGGATAAAACTAAGTTCATTACTTTTTCCTCATCGTAAGCGTATTTACCTTTTACCTTAGTATTTACTAGTTATAAGAGACATTTTAAATAAGAAACATTTTTTTATTGTTTATGAGGTACTGGCAGTATCTATTTTAATATATTGTATAACTGTATGGGTGGTAAGTATAAAACATCGATGTAACATCGGTGTCTAAATGTGGTTCAAAATAGTTCATTAAAAAATATTTATAAAAGAGAATTTATTATACTGCAACTTTGTGTAAGGAAGCTAATCAATTTCATCTGAGAGAATTAGATGTCTATCACTGTCATCTGCGGATACTGAATACTAACGTTCCTTATATTTCACATTCCCACAATACTCGATCTATAGCAAATATTAGGTATTACAGATATTCCGCGTTGTAAGAAGAGTCACACACAAAGATTTATATCGTATAAGAAGTCAGTTTTAAACGTTTTTAATTGAAAACTATACTTTGTTTTAATCTATTTTGGATTAATATGTATATATTCTCTCTTATTGTAATTTACTTTTTGTCCAATAATTCCAAACAACTGTATCTTTACTATCCTATATTTATAAAATAGTTAAAATGGAATCTTGTTTTTGTAGAATAAATCGACCAACACAAGTTTACTTATGGTGGGATTCATCCTGCATATATTACTTTATTAACACGGTTATATTAGCTTCACATGATTGTATGTATGTAACGGAATCTTTGAACAAGATTTTCACCCACTTCAGAATGTCAGATTAAATTGGAACTTTGCACACTTATCAAGGACCGATGACGATACAGCAATTTGATAATTTTGTCCTCATCAGGATCATCAAAAACCAGGATATTAAAAAAATGTGTCTCACCCTGGCGCATTCGTCACATAATAGAATTTACTGGATGTTATACATTCATTAAATCTCGAATGAATATTTTTCTTAGCTGAAAGTAAAACTAATCAACATAATTCAATCACTTCTTATTTTCTAAGTTAGTAAAAGGCATTATATTAAGTTAAAATTGAGTTAAACATTATTTTTTCATTTTTCTAGTTCGCTTTCCCTATAAAGACAGTTTTAAAGACGTTTATAATTTGTTCACTAAATGGTTCATATAAAGAAATGTAATACTACTACACATGACGTAATTTTGGATACATGACCCAAATCATACTTGTTAAATCAGAACATATAGGCATACAAAGCAAGGCATACAAATCAGAACTTGTTAAATCTTCTACATGCTATACTGAAAAGTAATATTAGTTTAGGCTAAAAAATCGCGATCAGTGACCCCAAAGTTCTGGTGTCAGGAACTTTGAGTCGATTCGGACCATAAATAGCAAAAATATCCGTCATCCTGAATATTCATTTTGTCAAAAAATACTTCATCTGTTATCCGAAAATCCCTAAGATACCCAAAAATTCCCAATATCCCTAAGATTTTGAATTGTGTCGGACTATAAAGGCAATATTCATTCATAAATCTGAAAATTCATCAGTATACTTCAGTACATATATGTTAGTATGTTCAGTCGTTTAATTCCATCATGTATTTGCATAGTAATAATTTTGAATCATCCATTATATTCAAAATCTTTATAATTATGTTTCGAAAACACTCGATATATAGCGAAATAAAATATATAAAATATATAGAAAGCGATATATAGCGTCGAGCGAAATAAAAGTTTTTTGGTGTTTGTGGAAACTACTTTGAGTGTTATCATTACATCAAATGTTCCAGCCCTATCCAGTATTATATTTCGACTCTGAGATTTGACTATAGACCTATGCACAGTTTCATTTCAATTCATTAGGTTGTTGTTTGTAAGATTATTGCTTCACAGATTTATACTCGTGGCATGGCAAAATTTTAGTAGAATCACCCTGCATAGTACAAATTAAAAAAGCTATTGACTTGTTTTTATTGTCCAATTTTTTCTCTCGTTTCATATCGGTATTTTCTAAACACCACTCAATGCATCAGTTAAACTTTATACCAGTATATGTACCTCACTCATGAACGAAGTACAGATCTAAAAATATTTATAAAATATAAGGTTATTAAGAAATAAGGTTACGTAGATACACGGCAGAAATTGTCGATATGGATCAAGTTTCACATAGGTACGTATATCTATTAAGGTATATTTTAAACGTACCTACCAGATTTTTGATTTTAACTATATCTACAGATACACCTTATGATGCCTTATGCCTTCAAATTGTAACATTGCACGCTGTATATCACTACGAACCATTTTAATATTCCAAACCACTTAAGCAATAGAGCATATTATTCACTTTAATCGTTAATCAACGCATTAATTTCATTGGTGTTCTCTGTTGATAATACCATATTGATTATCGAGAGATTTCGAGATATGACTCGAAATCTATAATTTCCTATTTAGCACTTATACATAGTTTCATTTTCAGAATTGTACTCTATATCACAAATATGGGTGTAATCATTAAAAGCAAAATTGAGCAAAATTGCTGTCATAGTAGCTCATACAAATGTCATGAAATCGATGTACGCGATATGTCGTAATGTGCTAATGAGGAAAGGAACATTGACCTGTCCAATAATTTTATTCGCAAACAGCTGGAGCAATAATTGAACAGACTATACCTCAACAATCAAAAATAACTACAGGTATTTACAAGAAATGATGTCAAAATCCTTGTTGAAATTTTACTTTTTGGATTTATAAGCAAGCGCCTATGGCAATATTGCAACGAATAAAAAGGTCTAGCCTACATATGTTTTATTTTTGAAAATACAGGAATACATTCTATGAAATATTTATCGTATATTTCTCTGAAAACTGAAACAAAAGTATCCTTACCATTCATTACCACGCCTAACATGTTCGCTCGGATTTGAAAAATTGCTTTACTGACGATTTAATACGGAAACGCGTAAAAACGCCAGAGAACAAACCTTATTTTCAAATATATTCGCATTATAGCCTTGACAAAATATAAATACCGAAAATATACGACAACGGAGTCCTGTTATACTTAAAAGGTTTGACAAGTATCCAAAACATATTTACCTACACTGGTTTCGTAAGCTTTAGCCAAGTTATGATGATGTAAAGCCAACAAAACCTGAAAACATGGTCTTTTATGTTGACAGTGTAGACGCATGCCTTAGTAAAACATTCCCAGAGACAAGAAATATTAAGAAATTTAAATGTCTACTAATTTAGTGAATCATTGTGCCGCGGCAGGTGGTACTGCACTCACAAGGTATTCAAGGATATTAATTTTGTATACGTAAGACGGGTTACACCCTTTCTTTGGCAACATGTGGTCTTCTAGACGTGATATTTTATATTTCAAATATCTGTATATAATTTCTAGGCCACTGCTATATCAGACATCATTTTATATCACTAATTAGAACAAGAAAGCAATATTATACAGGACCTGATTCTAAACATTTGTGATAACAACATGGATAAGGAAAAGTGCACTAAATGTCAAAATGTTAAAATAATATTGCACAATTTTTTTTATGTCACAGCTGTAAATCGTATATTTGTATGGAATGTGGCGGTTTGACTTCATCTGAAATAAAATGTCTGCAATTAAAAACCGTTACGTAAGTTAAAATTTTTTGTGAAACATTTGAAGATGGTTTTTATGAGGTCCTTATAAAAACTGTAAAAAAGTCAGGTCAGGTTAAGGATTATGTTATGAGATTGCCGGTGGGTTGTTTATTTATTTGTTTATCACTATTTTGGTCAATATTTTCTTGTGCAAGATTTTTCATTAACTAACGAAACATATACCACACAGCAAACTTGATGGAAAAGGACATACTAATGGAAAAGGCTCGGAAAAGTAAAGGTATTGTGCTTTACACCTTTCGATCGAATAGATTTTCTGCACTTATTCCTTACATATGCATTCTCTGTTCAGGTCGGGGCAACCAGGAACAAGATATATCAGTTGATCCTGATACTGAATAATGTGCTTTTAATAAATTTAAGTAGTCTTCAAACTGAGAAGATTTTAAATGACCAGAGCTTAGGCTACATATTCTGGCCACGTATAAAACATCTTAAATCCTATAGGAAAAAATCACTTATGTTTCCGAGTTTAATTAGGTAGGTACTCTATTTTCACCATTTTCTAACCAATACTTAAAATCAATTAATTGCAATCAGAAAAAAATAGATAAGTTTGTGATGAAAACTGCAAAACGTGAAATATATAAATCAAAATAAAATGAGATTAGATGTTACCTACCTAGAACACGAATAAAAATACAAATTCAGCGATGTAGCCACAAATATTACCGGTTTTTAATACAACACAATGAAATTATAAATTATTATGTAAGAAACTGCTATTAAATAACTTTAGCCAAAACCTTATAGTACCTCTCAAGTTTTCATTTTTTTCTTGTTATTTTAATGAAGAAATCAAGAAATTTATTTATTCAACTTATTTCTCTAACAGACAACAGACTCTTTCACGTCTACAGACGCTCTTAAACTCGAGTCCCCATAAGACAACAATACATTAATTTTTAAAATTGAAACCTCCGCCAATTTAAGATCCAAACCTAACTAATATGGTCAATTATTTTGGGGATGCCATTTACATATTTGATTCTGCAATTTGTATCGTCGGAATTTTTTCGCTCAATTGAGTAGTTCAGCTTTGACTGTTCTGTAATATGCCTGCTGTCGAGATATATTCTTGTACGGACGATTAGTTCTTCGTTTTTTGGATTTTTGTATAACATTGCGCGCTTCGTTCTCATCTTTCATCGTTATTTTGACAGGTCGAAGGGTTTCTGGAGAAAATCTGTCTAACCTTAGAGGATTTGTTCCATCAATCTTTAAATCCCAATCAAGTCATTTGAAGATATTATTAATGGTGGTTTGGTATTTTTCGGTTCTTGAGGCATGAGAAATTTCCTGGTTCTGCTCTTCTACTCCGATGAACATCAGGTTATTTTTTCGTTTGTTTCATTGTGTACCTTCTTGTATGACATCCTCGAAGTTTTCTATTCTTAAATTATGCGATCAATACAGTGATATTCAGCCTCTGACGCCTTGACTATTTCACAAATTTCTTGTTTAGAAAATAAAGATCTTGTTTAGATATTATAGCTGTTTAATGTTTCATACCTACCTAGTTTTATACACTAGGTATGTACTAAGATTTTGAAAGCAAACACTAAAGAGAAGAGTTTTTAATGACCCCAGGTTATAAAACCTAAGAGCAGTATCTATTTCCCAATTCCTGTGTAAGATGTAGTTTTAAAATAAGTAGCCTTAAGTAGCAATCCACATGTTTCGTCTTAATTTACATCTTCTAAAGAACACGTAATGAGCCTCTAAAAATTATCCGGTATGTGAATAAACATCCACTCTCACTACAATAAAAGTTCCGTATTTTTAGGTAATTGTCTCGGGCATAAATTAAAGCAAGGTAGAGTCAGCTGCGCAGTGCGCAACAAAATTTATTATAATTTATGTAAGACGAAACAATTCTAGGATTTTACACGATCATTTTTTACCCAGGAACACATGCTCCTACTATGTATCATTTTCCGGGGACTGAGAAGTCTAGAATTCCTGTATATATTTTTTTATAAACTTTTTACCCGCGGACTGGTGGATTGAAACATTCACATAAACAAGAAGAGCGACTCCGTGTGGTGACAGAATTATGAGATACGCAGGCAGTGAGGTATGGAGTAGCGGATATCACCGTTTGCAGCGCCACACGGCCTCTACGGAGACGGCACCAAACTTCATAAATATGTATGCCCCAGGAAATTATACGTGTAGATGTGCGATAGATATCAATATGCATGTAAACATTCTGCGCCCTATGTTACAACTGAGTTATTGGACTCCTAGATCGGTATGCATTATACTGAAATGTGGCTTGGCCATTCGGGCTATTTACTCTGTAACTTGTTTCACGTCTATTATATTCAGTCTATTGTTTACCTTGTGGAAGCCTTGTAAATAGCGAATACATGAAATAGACGGTGGCTGAGGATATATTTAACAGCTAAGTTGCTAATTTTGTTTCGTATTCTCCTACCAACATTGACGACGAAAACACCAACGAATACGCCTTACTAATGACAATTTGGAAGCACATTTTTTTGCGCAAATTTGAAAGAACAGAGAAATCGGTGGATATCTGATTTGACCATGATATGAATGCTAAATAATATGTCAATTATGCGTGTGATAACTGTGATGCAATTTTTTTCGATATAAAGTTCCGATAAAAATGGATATAAAGTTGTTTGAAAACAAATGTAAAAGTTTTTGGTGTTACGTGATACCGCATAATCGGCCTAGTAATCAGTTTTATGCAAAACATTCTGCAAATCGTATTTCAGCACCCGTTTAAACGTTTTCACTTAACACCCCTCACAATGTTTAGTATCTTGCAATACTATTTAAAACTCTTTATTAAACGTACAAAATTACATCAATTATTAGCTAAAAATTAAATTGGCACCTGGACTTGGAACAAATTTTCCAGATTTCTAGTCAAAGATCTTTCCAACGTCTTTATTCCTTACCTACTTTATCTACTTTATTAACACTACCTTAGAGACCACTACTTTTGGAACCGCTGCAACGTGGAAATGCTGAGAGTATTGAGAACAATAAAGGTATATACATTCTAATTCAGAAAGTTTTTGAGGCATCAGTATACATTAATGTGTATTCTTCTATAAAAAAATCAATACCAATGAATTTTAGCTTAAACCGATACTAATACTACTATCTAAGACCTCAACATCATATCAGCTTACTTACCTCCAAGAAGACCGATGGTCAGCATTCAGCTACATTCAGTATCGTGCTTATGGCATAGAGACACAACGGGCTGAAAACGGCTACAGATTCACCAGGAAAAGAAATAACTGACGGCAGTTTTGAATGCACCTGCAACTGTTCATTGCAGGCCCCCGGATCGAAGGCAATACCCACTTTGAGAAAAACATAATCGTAGTCTAAGAGCCAGACACTCTTTAGAAGAATAGTAGAAGAAGTAGAAGAAGAATAGTAGAAGAAGCCAATCTGAGATATAGTTCTATTAGAGTTATGAATTATGAGTTATATATTATGAAACTGGTTCAGGTAGAAAAGAAAGTGGTATAACCGTTATCTCAAAATAACGTTATCTCGTTATGGTATAACGTTATCTCAAAACTACTAAAAAAATTTGGCGATTGCCTTAGAGGAAAAGCAGAAATAGGATACAATATCTGGATTTTCCAACTGTGAGATATATCAAACCAACGCCCAAAATGTCATCGGCCTCGGTTAACAACCAGAGGAAAATAATATTCCCGTTGGGAAATAGACCGTCATATGAATCAGACTCTTGTTCATTTTCGAATGAAATTGAGATATATACAATATAATATGCCAAACGAGAAGAACCGAAAAAAATACGGCTTTTATACCAGGGTCTGTCGAATATGTGGTTGGGTATGTTGCATCAACTGTAATAATTGATGATCCGAAAGACCTAGACAGTAATGAAGCTGAAGACTGCATCATCAACATCAGCAGTATCAGATTTCTGCACTATCAACTGCAGAAATATATATGATTTCATTTAAAATAACTAAGTTGGCATCGACTTCCGATATAACCGGAGGTAATAAATTGTTAAAATTTCAATGGGACCACTCCCAGATGATACCCTTTGCCAAAACGCCGTTAGATTTTTTAAAATCGGTCAATATTATTATTTCCACACCTCTGTCCGTCATACCGGAAACACCGTTTGAAAAAATAGACAGATCGTTTGTTTCCAAAAATAATCGCTGATTCCGTCATATAGCGTATCAAGAGACGAAGAAAAGCCGATTTTTTAAGATCGGTCAATAATCAGAGAAGCTAGGGACATTTTAAAAATTTTTAGTTTTCCCCTTCTCCCTCCCTCCTCTGCTAATTATCCCACCAACCTCAAAATTTCCTTCATAATAGCTCTTCTACAAAAAAAAAATTGAGCCTCCAGCTCAACTCTCTCCCCTCGAAGAAAAACCAATTTGATTTTTCCAATTAGCGCAACTACGATTCGCCATATCTCGCGAACTAATTATCCGCTTTCGCTCAGCTAAATGAGCGTGTGTGTTTTGTCGCACTCTTCCTTTTTTTACCAACTTTTTTTTGTAAAGGCAAAAGTCCCCGAGATATGCCTTAAAAACGACTTTCCCATGTTTCGAATTGAGTGTTCCCCCCTTACGTCTGCACAAATCATGCCAAAATATTGGAAGGACCCGATTTGATAGATTGGGAAAAAATGTTTAAATTTAAGTTGCCTATTTTCGACCCTAATTGCTCTCCAGTCCACCGATGACACCAATCTTAGAAGTAACGTTTAAACAGGACCAGGTGTTTCCGTTAGAATAACAGTCGGAAGTTATTATTTTCTATTATTATTCAAGTGTGCTAAAATAAATTAGGATAACTAAGGCATATTTAGCTGAATATTATAATTTTATTCCGTGTTTATCTAAACAACTAACAGCCAAATACTGGTATAAACAATAAATAATAATCTTAATTTGAAATATAGCAATGAAGTTAAATGCAAATTAAATATAGGTTCTATAAATAATGCCAACTAATTAGTTTTCAATAAAATGTTGTAAAGTAAATAGTTTCCATGACACATGCCGTAACAGTAAATAATGCTAATATATTAAGCGCCGTTTGTTCCATTAATTGATGATAATCTCTAATAGACAGGTGTTTCCAAACAAGTTAAAGTTTTATGTGACACTAGTAAAAATTTGTAGAAGTGGTTATTTATCCGTATATATTTCAATGGAATATTGAAATTTTAGCCAATATAAAAAAATTGTGCACAAGTTATGAATGTAATAAATCTCTGTTCAAACATGTAAACCAACATGTTTGAAGATATATGCAATACACACTTACCGGTTGCATATCTGGACATATATACGGAAACGATTCACTTAAAAGTTGTGCAAGTTATTTCACCTTCATTGAGGATCTTTAGAGTGATGTACGATTTGTTTTCTTATACCTGAATATTATTTATACCTGAATTTAAAATATTAATACTTCATAATTTTCAGTGACACTTTGTGACATTATAGTGCTTTCGTTTGATATGCAAACCAATGGAATGCGGTGCTCAGTGGCGCGCACAATTTTCCTAATATAGGAAATTAAATAAGAAACAATAATCTTATCATTCTCGTAGAACAGAACAGCGGCCCACAACCGCATTGCGGAAAGGGCAAATTAAAGACTGGCTGGAAGAAAGAAACATTGAACACGATGATTTACTACTTAAAGCTTAATTGTTGACACTGGCAAGGCAACATTTTCCAGCTTTCATGAACAATGTAGTGGATGAAATTGCCAAAGCAAGAGGAATGGATATAATTCGATTGCCTCCATATCAATGCGAACTGAACCAAATTGATCTTATTTGGGCTCAAATAAAAGGGAAAGTTGCTAGAGAAAATACAAAATTTAAGTTAGCTGATGTGAAAAAACTTCTTAATGGTGCAATCAAAGAAGTAAATTCGGCCAACTGGATAAAATATGTGAAGAACCATGTGAAGAAGGCGGATTCAAGAATGTGTGATCTCGATATTATGATGGAACTCCGGATACTCCCGTCAAACCAGTCATAGTAAATGTAGTCTTACCTATACTAATAATAAGTAACCTAACCACGTTATATCCTGGCAAAGGGCGCTCTAGCAATTTAATAACCTTTTATTTTTAATTGAGCACTAAGTTGGACACGCAGCATGCAAAATTTTTTCAATATATTTTAAATACTTTCAAAGCTAAATAATTTTTTGGATTTAAGTTTTGCACATATATGAATATGACATAATAAGACATCTTTTGAAGTCACTTGCCACCTTGGTTACGCATGATGATACGCCACTGAGCAATAAAGCTAGTAAATCTGCGGCTTATTCATGCATGTGTCTTCCAAGTGAGCGAGAAGGGAAATGGGATTTATATGACTTGAGGAGGGATAGTGACCGATATGGTAAGCCGCGGACTGGAGCCCCTAGTTCTTCTATTCACAAGAAATTGTGGCGATATACAATTTTACACTAAATATCCTTTTGTATTGCATAGTGATTTGATTTACCGCTTCTGTAGTATTTGGTACAGGTTCTAAAGATAATGTAAAGAGAATCTTCAGGAGTATTAGCAATCCAAAGTATGTATCTACAAACCAAATTATTATCACTTATAATATAAAATAAAAATATAAAATTTAATCTTACAATGTTTACAATTTAATATATTAATATATCTACACTGTGTGAAGTGTTACGTTCTAGAATTTGCAGCTTTGTAATTACCTACGTACCTACATAACGCGGTTATTTTAATATTTCAGCCTTGTTCAAGTCATATATTCTTGGCTTATTTAAGGAATAGGTCTCGAACATAATAACTGTACAATATAGAAACACTGTCAGAATATTAAAATGAACGGAAGTAGACAGTACATATGTCCGGTGATAGGTAACACCTAGCGGTTTTACACGTGTCGAGCATGTCTAGAAGCGGAAATTAGCTGTGAATACAAATCACAACGTGCTATGATTGCAGCAGAGCCAGCGACACTTGTCCTCTTCATGTTGCAATTTGTGAGTACTTTATCATAGAGACAGTTGCTAGATAGTTCTACTGAATGCAGTCTATGCATGTGTTAATTACATATGCTCAACGATGAAAGCCCGGGATAATATATTTACCTAGATGAACGATGCCCAGAGTTGCTTGCGCAGTGTATTATTTGATAATTTTATTGAACCACAATAATTAGTCATGATGGATGAAGGATATAAAATTTCGGATTCTCCTATTCACCTATTTATTTCCCCACTACGTATTATGCATCAGAAATGTTTTAATTAAAAAATTGTTCATTGTTATTTCTACAAATATGGCCCGTTTCTCATGTTTTATTAGAAAAATTATCTATACGAGTATATATTTTCGGAAATAACGTCACTAATTTTTAAAAGGTCTGAACAGTATCGACATTAAATTAAACACATTATCAATCATTCTCAAAATTATTATCCTCAAAATCCCTCTCATTATCATCGTGTATGTTTATTATTATCTCGTCCGCAACTAAATCTAACGTTTTTTTTTTAAATACGTCTAATTTTTTCGTTCAATATTCAACACTCTGTTAAATTAAAATTTACACTATTTTGAGTCACGTATTGTTTTAACGATAGTCACACAAATTCAATGGGATTTAAATCGAGAAGATATCGAGAATAATTCGAACATAAGGGGAAACTTTCTGAAAACATAAGGGGAAAGTTTCTGAAAGAGATCAAGATTGAGATCGCTATTGAGTCAAGAACACTTGATTCAATGACATTACACTGCTTTTCCGAAAAATATTAGTCCGGATGAAATTTGACATGCGCACTTTAGTAGGTGCATTTACCCCACTTGACCCGTTCCGTTATATTTCAAAAATTTAAAATAAGCCGCTCGAATTCATAGATACCAACCGCGAGCTACCTATACATCAACCGTGCGCTCACGTACTGCTGAAAACCACGTGGGGTACGCTGCAAGCCGAGAGAGTAGGTAAAAAGATAAATACACCTGACGCCGGCAAAATTATTCTCTTACCCGTACTTGAATTATTCTCTTACTTATCATTTTTAAGTTCTTCGCCGTTCGCGAGCTCTTATATTTTTCGGTGTTATTGGTGAAGTGCTTACAGAACTACAAGATACAGTCTTTATTTTTTAATTAATATATATATATATATATATATATATATATATATATATATATATATATATATATATATATATATATATATATATATATATATATATATATATATATATATATATATATATATATATATATATATATATATATATATGTTATATATAATACGTACGCAAAATTTTTTTTAATATCACTTTAAATATTTTAAATATTTTGTTCAGCAGTTTATAATGAAAATTAAATTATTTCCATTACTCTACCTGTATTGGTAATTTATCGCAGTTTTATTTGTGTCAGCACAAACGAACCTTTCAATACATTAAAGTAATTGACATGCCCTCTATTATATACGAGTATCTTTAACAGGATGCTAATATATTAATAACTGCATTTATAACGATTAAATTTTATATAATATATGCATTGATTGTGGCCACAGGTAATGGATATTTCGTGTGAAAATTAGCGGTACTCTAGTTCGGCAATTGCATTAAATTTAAATGGGACTAAAATTTATACACGTGCAATATTGTCTCTATATATAATACTCCAGAATTGAAATACTGTTAAAATGTCATATTTGATCATATCACTTTAGGTAATGTGCTGAATCGCACATAAATATAAGACATACTACAACAAAACAGTATTATTCGAAAATGAATCCTATTTGAATAATTATCTACATTATAAATTGACAGCACTATGGAAATAGAGTATTTTACATCTAATACGAATATTTCGAATAACATATTTTATTCTGTAGACTGATACATCCATCTGTTCTAAATAATTGATTAGATCTGATCTCAATAATCTGGCAGCAATTCTTAAACAGACCAAAACTTTTTGGTGATCTACTGACTACGATACTTTCTGACTACCATTGAAATTTCAACTCCCAATAAACACCAGAAAAAAATTGTAGCATGTCTAAATGGGCTAACAAAATATGAAATTTAAAAAAATCGTGAACCACATCATACATAATTTGTTCAATGGGTGTAAGGTCAGGTGACCTTACTGTCCACAGAAGACCGGCTACACAAGCTTAGGGTAAATTATGATTTAGAAATAGTTTTTTTGAAAGTAGGAAGTAGGGTTCTCGTATATTCATATATTTTAAATTAAAATCTTGGATTTTGGATTCTTAAATTTACCTGTAAGAATTGAGTTTTTGTTTTTTCTTTTTATTGTAGGACTTACAAGCGGTCTATTCTTGCCACGAACATATGAAAAATGCTTATGATTTAGAGCTTAAATAATTAATGTGGTCAAACCCAGAAGTACCAACAATTTTAAGATGGATGATGTGTTATTAGTAAATCTATATATAATGCTCATAGAAACGTATAGGTACACCCACGAACAGTTGAAAGTAAGCGACTCTTATATATATATGTATTTTAATTTTAGCATCATGTATTGTGGCTTTGACATTTATTTTTATTTTGACATTTAGACATTAGACAACGTTTTGATGTCTAGATTATAATTTGGTATTAGAAAATATTAGAATAAAGCCATAACAGGATGTGATTCTTATTTTTAAATATAACTAAAATATAAAATACACAAACAAATTATTATAATTTTATTGGTAATAAAATGAACACTTTATTTTAAAATTAATATTTCATGTGCTCCATTGTTAGCAATTACTGCTTCCAACCGTCTTGTCTTGGCGTGGAATGAGCCAACGATCTATAATAATCGCTATACCCCTATTAAGGTGATCCAACCTAAATAGAAAATTACCGACAAATTTCTTTGATGAGTGTTCTGTCTAAAATACTTGAAAAAGTAGTATATGACAGAATAACTAACTTTGTTGAAAAAATAACCTCCTGATTGCATCTCAGCATAGATTTAGGTCTAACAAATCGGTTGAGAATGCGCCTTGTTATCTGCGCGAATATGACCAGTGCTTGGATCCTGGTAAGTATGTAGTCTCACTTTTGTTTCTTATCTCCAAAGCCTTTGATACTGTCGAAAATGACATTTTAAGCAATTATATAGCCTGGGTATATTATAAGAGGTAGCATTCTCGCATGGATAACTTCCCACATGGAAAATAGGTCTCTAATAGCTAGTATGAATGGGGAAAAATCTGATATACATAGTGTTGCACTTAGGGTACTTTTGGGTTCCATACTAGGCCCATTACTGTTCATGTCATATGTTAATGATCTACCAACATGCATTGAGCATGGTCATTGTCAACAATATTTGCTAACGACAGAACGATTACTGTGTCATATACATGTGATATACATTAACTTAAGATACATAAGACCTCTACCAGCAAACTTCAAATCTGATGCAAGGTACTATGTATGATTAAAACCTCTTGGCAGTCTTGGCACCATCCTTGATTTTAAGCTCTCCTGGTCAGCTAAATAAAGCATTATTTGCAGCATACAGCATTATTTAAAGCATTCTTTAAACCATAAAGCATTGCAATATTGCAGTTAAAGCATACTCTTAATCAGGCGAGCTTGATTAATATTTATTATTCCATGGCATACCGCCATATAGTGTTCAACATTATCGCTTGGAGTAGAGGTAGTGAATGGAAAAGAGTCAATATGTCGAAAAAATATTGATTAATTTTCAACTTAGAAGTGAATGATGGATATATTTAAAGAAAAACAAATTCTCACAACATCCTCTATTTACATCTTAAGATGCTTAATTTTTACTAAGAGTAATCTAAGTCCTATTAAAAAACGGGCACAATTTCACAAATATGCGACCAGATAAATTAACCTAAAAATTAGTGAAATTAATGCGATAGAAAGTAGGCGATAGAAGTAAGTAGTCCACCGTCCAACATGTCCATTATCATTTATAGAACATTTGTCGGTGTTGTTAAAAAATAAAAATGCAGCATATATTTATATTCTTATTGTTGACATTGGTGACATTGGTGGTGGTTGTGGTGACATAAAATTGGTGAGAGAAAATGGTTATATTCCTTTAATTAACAAATACACCAGTGTATCCGTACAATATAAAACATGCATTCACCATATCTGTTTAAAAGCACGTACCGAACAATTAGACAATATCTATGCCACAATCATTAAAAGTAATATTACGGATCATTATTCTGCTGGTATTATTTAAAAAAATATAAATAATATATACAACAATGAAAATAGGTTCATGAAATTATTTAAAAAACTGGAAGATAGAAAATTAGAGGATTTTTGCGGGTGGTCTACCTTGCTTGTCAGGATCTGGCGAGGATGGCGGTGTCGTCTGCGTAGAGGACCATGGTGGTGTTGTTCATCCTCGGGATATCCGCGATGTATAGGTTCAACAGGTGCGGGGAAAGTAGGGCCCCTGGGGCACTCGTGCTTCTAGGTGGCCAGGTAGGATTGGATCAGCTTGAGGAGGGATACTGGAAAATACTGGCGTCCATCATCTTGATGACCAATCCGTCGTGCCATACTCTGTCGAAGGCTTTAGCCTCCAGGAAGATTGCACCTGTGACCTCTCTTCGGTTGAATCGCTCGGTGTCGTACTCCGCTAGCCGCATCACTTGGAACTCCATGGAATGTTCTCTTCTGAATGTGAACTGCTCATCTGGGATGGCTTCTAGCTCTTCTGATTTCTCTGATAGTTTTGTGGGAAGAGGTGATCCTTTCCGGGCTTGGGGATGAAATTCACGTCTGTCTGTTTCCATCTGGAGGTGAAATACCGGAGAATCTGTAGGGGAAATATTTAGCGCTGTGCCTATGCTTTCCTCGAGGTGGTCGATGGCTGCTTCGACTGCAGGTTGGTCCTCGATTCGGGGTACTTCAATGGATCTTTGCTTGAACTTGGGGCTTGGAACTTCGGAAAGAAGAGGCTTGTTGGGAAAGATGGGCTTGGAACTTCGGCCAGTGCGTCCTTTTCTTGGTGAACCATTTGTCGCTGTCCGCCTGTGCTATGGCCAGGCTGAACAGGATGAGGTCGTGGTCCGAGGATCCCTCCCTGAGGTTCTCGAAGTTTAACTGCATAGGCCTATTGCGCATGAGTGCAATGTCCAGCACGTCCTTTTCCGCATCTGAGGAAAAGGACGTGCTGGACATTGTGCTCAACGCCACGTGCATCCGTGGGCGTTGAGCATTGTAACTAGATTACATTTATCTAACATTTTTTTCATGATAACTAGCCTTAGCTGCTCAGTAAATGAATATCCAGTGACACACTCCACATAACACTAATCACTTTGTTCGTGTGATACGACCTATTATGCTTAGAATTATAGGCACTTTCACTGTCACTACACCAATTGGAAAGGTTTTAGTCTCTTTAGACGTGGAACAAGTCCGTTGTTGTCGAGTAGTGATATCACTTTGACGTTTTCGTGGTTTTCTTATTAGAAAAGATAAAAGAGATAGAAAATTATGAAATGGTAATAAATTTAACAGGAAGACACTTTGGGCATATCAAATTACTAAATTTTTATAAGAACATTACCTTGTCGAGTATAACTGCGATAGAGATTTGTTAGGACTATCATCCATTAATTGTTCAAAATGATTCGCAACTTCTTCAGCAAATATATAGGGTCTACCAGTTTACTATCCGGTATAACTAAAATAAAGCAAAAGTAGTCCTGACCATGGAAGGCCCGTTTTTTCGTGCCTATACCTAATATCTCTCTCTGGGGTTTACTATTATTACATCAGTTTAGTGAATCTTTCAATTACAATTAATTTCTGGTGATTCAATGCACTTGAAAGGCTTATATTAGGTATGACTAAGTATAACTAGGTTTGTTTTAGAAATGGATATTGTTAATCTTTAGATGGTGCTAACTTAGCAAAACGCACATGGAGCACAATATACGAGTAGTATACTGTAATCGGTCTCAGTGTAAATGTATTTGGTTTTCCTTTCTCATAAGATTTCTCATAAAAG
>CAXKVY010014685.1:0-24595 GCA_964058915.1 Tetropium fuscum | reverse complement strand
ATTAATGAAGTCTTATATTTCAGATAGAACTTTTAGAATTAAGCAGGAAGACGCTTATTCTGAACTTAAAGAAATCAAGGCGGGAGTACCACAAGGGAGTGTATTAGGGCCAGTCCTTTATCTACTATACACCAGTGATATTCCTGAATTAGAATATGACACGATTGCCACCTTTGCTGATGACACTGCTATAATGGCTGTGGGAAAGGATCACCAAGAAGCGGCAATAAATCTGCAAAAATCAGTTAACAAAATCAACACCTGGACTAAGCAATGGAGAATTAAACTAAATGAGAGTAAATCTGCCCATGTTAATTTCACTAACAAGACAGACCGACATATCCCTGTTAGCATAAACAATATCCAAGTACCATATGCTGATACAGCAAAATATTTGGGTATAACACTGGACGCTAAGCTATGCTGGAGAGCACATGTCAAAAAGAAAAAGGAAGAATTAGATATCAGATTTAAAAGAATGTATTGGCTGCTTGGACGAAATTCCACACTGTCAATATATAACAAAGTACTTTCGTACAAACAAATTCTCAAGCCCGTATGGACATATGGCATCCAGCTGTGGGGTTGTGCCAGTAAGAGCAATCTAGATATAATCCAGCGATTCCAAAACAAAGTGTTAAGGAGCATTGTTAATGCCCCCTGGTATTGCAGAAATAGTGACCTCCATAGGGACATGGGAATGGACACCGTTATCCAGACCATCAGCGAATTCGCCAAAAGTCACGAACAGCGACTTCATCGTCACGTCAATGTCGAAGTCATCCAGCTCCTCGAATATGTTCATTGTTTTGCTTCGGTGTTGCTGTTGTTACTATATTATATTTTTCCAGAGGCGTGCGGTGACCTTCTTAGAAATCTACCTATTTGTAAGGTAACTCAATTTTTACCCTTTTTGGCGTAACGTATTACTACAGGCCGTTGACTTAAATTGGTCACATATGTTGTGTCATCTAGAACAATAGCAAATAAACGAATAAGTTTAATTTCAGATTAAATTTTGTTTAAAATAATAGGGACTTCACAGAATTTAAACCATTTAAAATGATTTTTTAAACAAATGCCGTAATTTAAGTTCTATTAATAAGTCTTTAATACGTTTCTGTTTTCATAAACCATTCTGACTTGGTATATTTAACTAAAAACATTGCCTATCATTTTATTTATATTCCTGACATGTTCGGTCGTGGTCGCGTTTACTAGGACATGACGTCCTTGTCAAACGTTACCGGGACATATTATACTGCTCATAATAAATTATGATATACGCCAGTGATAGAGACTCTGCATTTATGGGAATATTAGCCAAAAATGCTGAGGTCTTTTAACTCCTACAGATAAAGTATCTAGTTAGGTACATATGGGAAGTGGACATTTCAAAACAAGAAAAAATGAGTAATAATATTAAAAAATAGAAATTTCACAACATCTAAAGGGCAATTTTTCTTATAGGCTAGGCGTCAGAGGTTGAATATCACCGGATTGATCGCATATTTCCTAAGCTATTTATTTTTCTTTCTATCGCTTCTTTTTACGTTTAGAAAGAGATTTGTTGAAACTGTCCCCTCTAATTCGGTGCGGCACATATTAAACAACTTATTTTTTTTAAATATCTCCGAAAATATCAATAATGGGACAAAAAATCAAAAATAGAAATTTATTCCCCACTCTAAATTGTAAATAAAAAAAGGCTCTACATGTTTTTCGATTGGTGTAATGGTTTTGAAGATATAACCGTGCGAAAGAGTGCTCCCGACTCCCCTCGCGTGCCACGTTGCTATCGACACTCGCTAGCCGTTGTAAATTTACTGGAGCAGAATTCAACAATAGCTGGACAATTTATCTCCAAAGATTCTCATCCCGGCTTCTTGGAAACCGTTGCAGAAATTTATTATTGCTCTGTATGGAGCTCAAAAGAAAGATAAGTGTTTCTTGGATGAATGGAGACTTCTGTGCTTTAAAAAGCAGTAGCTAATACTTCATTCAACCCTCGTTTTTTACCACTTGCTCATGCAGCAGCACGACAGCATGCATACAAAGTATACCATTAAATACGAAGATGAGAAGACATTGATTTGGAACCAACCGAATGGGGGTGGAAGCTGACTGAACGGTTTACTCTTAGTAACCACTGAGAAAGAAGCTGCACTACCGGTATTGCTGGAAATAATATCTTGTAGTTGTCGAGGTAGTTGCAAGGAAAGGAAAACTGTGGGTGCCGTAAACATGGACCGAAATGTTCCTTCATCTGTTCCCTTTACGTAGGTCACCCTTGCTCCAATTTCGAGGCACTCAGAATTGACATTGAAGAAGACGTTGACGAACGTATTGACACCGATCTCATCGGAATTTTTTGACGTTGAGATGTCGCATAAAGATGATGAAGGGACGGAAGAAGCTGAAGAGATTGCAGAACCTGAAGAGATTGGAGAGACTGAAGGAACCAAGGAACATCAAAAAATCAGAGAACCAGAAATAGCAGAGCAACTTGATCTTGGGCACGAACCTAAACGCAAAAGGAGGAGAATGGTTGTATGAATAACAATAAATATAATATGAAGCATAATCCTAAATAAACACTCATTTCAATTCTTTCACCAGAATTCGTGTCTCAAATTCTTTAACTACCCCATTCATAACAATTTCATCTTTTTACTCTCTTACGCTGATGTCATCCGCGAATCGCTCTTTCGCACGGTTCTATCTTCAAAACAATTACACAAATCGAAAAAAATGTAAGCTTTTCCTATGTGGAATTTAGTGACGGTTATTTCTGTTCTTGTCGTATTATTGATATTTTCGGCGATATTTAAAAAACACTAAGATTTCCGCTTTCAATATTGTTTAAACAATATGTTCCGGGACTAATTGCAGGGGCATTTTTTTTAATTCTCTAAATTCTTCTAAAGTATTTAGATCATAAATAGTTCTATTAGCATTGGTAATGATTCAACTTTGCCCCTAATGCAATACTTGCGGCACAATCTGACATCCGCGCGAGTATCTGACGGATTCGCGGCCGATGTGAAAGGACCGCGCCTTCTAAATAGCGATGACTGAGTCGCTGGTATTCCGAAATATGTGCTAGAACGACTCCTGAGGTCGCTCATGTTACTGCTAATTATATGGGGCATGTGGTAATTCGGAGTTATATATTAATAAATTACGGCAATATTTCTTCGGCAAGGATATTTTTGCGGTAGCGGAATTCGGCGGGGTTTTCTAGCGGACCTTGCTCAGGGTGATACCACTGCGAATAATCAGTAATAAGTTAGTGTTTGTTGCGAGAAAAGCGTTTCCATTGTGACATGAAACGGTTCGATAAAGCAGCTGTAACAACTTTTGCGAAATTGACGAAATCGATATGTCATGATTCGTGAGATACGCCTCTCGCTTCTCATCGGTTGGAAAAGTGTATTGATGCAAACTGGAGTTTGCATCTTTCCACAATTTACAAACACACCTATTTCCTCTGGGTCTATGTCCCTGTATTTTTTAGGTGTAAAAATAGTATGTGATTTCATGGGCTATGATTACGTAGACCAATATTTTTAATTGTATTACCGGTCCAGGGAGAACACAACATTTTCAACTTTTTGATTCGCTATATCTCAGAAATTGTGATTCCCAGGGAAAAAATGTAAGAACAATTTTCATACATAACGGCATGATCTACAATTTTTGTCTGACATGTTTTTATGATAAAACTTACCCTTTGGCTGAATAATGCAAAAAACTCATATTTGCGAACTTTGACCTTAAATATTTTTTTGTAGATGTGGGATCGATGGGGCTTTTTCACATTTCATTTATAATGGTGTTCCCAGCATTCCTACCGATTTTCAGCTGTATGCGAATTATTGTATCCTTGAATGTATATTTTGACCGGGCTAGAAACGGTGAAAATAAGTACCTAAGGATCAAGCTAGAAACATTTATTTATCAATTATTTATATGTATTGCATTGTAGGCAATTGATAAAAACCATTTAATTTAAGATTTGGTTTCAACTAGCCTGATGAACCCATTCAAGGGTTCATGAAACATTTCTATAATGCATACCCAGATGTTCAAACTTCTTGCCATAATTGTCTATACAACGCTCAAGTCTGTCGCTTGTTACTTGCACGACAGCATCCAGCAACCGTGGTAATCGCTATTTTTTAACAAATGTTTACCTTCCTCCCACCACTTAATTTTCAGAGCTATGAAAAACATTTTAAGACCAAAATTATTCAAAATTTTACGAACATTACCAAGAACACATTTTCACAATTTAACTTTACTGTAACGCCTTCTAGTGGCCATCTTACAAACTTGAATATAATTTCTAGCGATTTCTCTCGTCAAATTTTGTTATAGATTTTCCCCCCCATCGTTCTATGTCAAACAGTTCCTGAGATATGGCCGGCGTCCTCTGTTAATGAATCACCCGGTACAATAAAAATAAATTGGTGGCCATATTGGTCGCATTAATGAATCGTGCATTACTGTAATATCGTCAGATGTTTGGAAAGGCGTTTTGTTTAGTTTTGTTTATATACTACAAAATTGATTTTTATTATGTCGCGATGTTATTACCAGTCACAATTTTTATTACCAGTCATTTCACATATATCGCACTTCCAATACACATTTTAACACATTTAAACACATTTAGACAGACAATATAATAAGTAGGTTCATGTCATCTTACAAATGGAGAGACAATATTTGTCAGCGACCCACCCCACCTAAGCCAGGGAGCCAATAATAGTGTGATGATTTGGGGTGGTTTACCTCCTTTAAGTTGAATAGAGATAAACACAAATATTATAATATAATACATTTTATTTGCGCATCCTTTATTTTTTATTACCTTTATTATTAATTCCGGAAAAAGTAGTTCAGAAGATGCCGTCAACTTGGGGGTGGGTCAGGTACACGAGCGTATGTACTTCATCTCACTTATCTCTCATTCTGGCTTACGTCCCAACGCTTTGAGTTTCTGGTCCAATTTAGGAGCGAGAAAATATAACATGGGCACTGACTATCTATTCACGTAATCTATGCCGAAAACATGCCCACTTATATGAACACTATTACTCCATTCGATCGTTTTGGAAAATTTGTAACATCTACATGTTAAATTACCCCACAAATACGGCAAATTATGAAATAATAACTAGTTATTGAGAAAGTGATTTATTCAAGATAAATAGCTAAGAATGACGAACCTGTCTTATATTTCGCAGCCGAAATTTTAAAAAAAATTTAACAAGTGCGAGTCGGACTCGCGCACGTAGGATTTAATACCATTATCTATAAAATCACACAAGCTTTTAATTAATTTCGTCCGACCGGCGACTCCGGCATTTATTCGCATACATTAGCATAGCATCCATTTATTATATGCAAGCCCCCTTAAATATTTATTTTATACAGTTTTTAGTATTTGTTGTTATAGCGGCAACAGAAATACATCATCTGTGAAAATTTCAACTGTTTAACTATCACGGTTCATGAGATACAGCCTGGTGACAGACGGATAGGATAGACGGACAGCGGAGTCTTAGTAATAGCGTCCCGTTTTACACTTTGGTACGGAACCCTAAAAACCACCTCAAACCGACAAACACTAGAGTATAGGTAAGACAGGCGATGATTTTCGGGTGGATGTTCATGATATCCTAGGGTCCTATGTATCTACATCTTATGTCAAACGTATATATAAGTTGGCACAAATGGCACACTCGACGAATTATTTCATTACGTTACCCCCTAGCTAAGACTAGTTTTAATTTTAATAAAACTTTTAATAAAATACGAATTCAAATTATTACTAATACAATTGTCAGTTATTATTTAGGGAAATACACAATTTAAATATTAATAATATGTCGGGAGGCCATGCCAGCGTTCATTAGCAAGAGTATCGACATTTCCAAGGACCAATGACAAAGTAGAAATGTATCAGAATGCGCGGATGGCAACATTGTAACCGTCGGGACGCCCTATTGGCCGCCGTCCCCTGCGAATCGCACGGTTACGGTAACAAAGGGGATGAGAGACATGCAAAAGTGGCTTTTTTCTTTTTATTGTATGTCTATAGGTCATTTGTTTGTTTCGAGTACGGAATTTCGAGAGAACATTATTTCGAAATCATCCCCATTCCATTTTACAAAGTAGTTTTCTCTTAACATTTGTAATTTTTTCAAAATGTAATAAGACAACTTACGAAACTTTCAGCATGTTAAACAATTAATTGTTATGAACAAAAGCAAAAAGATGAACATATTCAATCAAACCAAGAACCATATTCAATCAAATTCGCCTACGTGCAGTAGTTTACAATTAAATAGTTTTTGAAAATATTCTTTGCTTCCTGTTCTTGTTTTTATATTCTCTCATCTTATATGAGATAACGTAGTGCCATGGGCGCCGTTCCGAAACTTTCCAAGGGGGGTGGGTCAATTTTTTTGACAAGGTGAGGACCACTTTGTCAGCACTACATTTTCAGGGGCACTCAGCTGAAAATACTCATAACAGATACATATAATATCAAAATATTTATTCAAAATTAAACAGGTTTAACAAAAAGTATTAAAAATCAAATTAAACAAAACATTATGACGGGTAGGTATTCGTAATGTAGGTATCTTGTAATGTGAAGGAAATAATAGAGGTGCATGTTACAAATAAAAACTGTACATATCGGAACTTTGCAACTCAAAAAAAACAAAAACAAAAAACAGTTAAAAAAATCAGAAACTCTTTGGCTTTGTGCCAGTAAAACACGTTTCCTAATCTATATTACTCAGTATTATATCATATCAGTCATGGTCACTGAACATAAATTTTAAATTTATTTTTTCAAATCCAAATATATAAATCAATTACCCTTTTAATTATTTCCATTTTACTATCATCGACGTAATTCTTATAAATGCTTATGAGGGATAGTCCAGTATAGCGATTTTCGCCTATAGTTGATCTAAGCCACGCTTTAATTATATCAGATTAACATAAGTGTCTCCAAATAATATGTATCCAAATTTATAACATTTTATATCCAAAATAAACGAATAAACATCGTAACTTATGTCCAATTAATATGTTTTATGTTCGGATTAATAATTATATTTTCAAAATAATAGATCTGTTAATCCAAATAAAATGTTTCAGAACCGTATCACACTTTTTGCTATTTTTATTTCTATTTTTTGACGTAAGTATTAAGTAGGGGAGACTGGGGAAGAAAATATTTAACATTAGCAAGGAAATAAATATTTGTGTTATTTGGTCATGCCCTGTCATGTATAAAAACTAAAGGACTAAATGGAAATTATTTACATAATTCACATAAAAACACATCGTTGGCTTCGCCTGCTCTCGCACAAGCCTCGTTAGCCCATTGCTCACAGATTTAGCATCGTATCCATCATTTCCCTGGTTTGCTGTCTTTGAAACAACTTCAACAAAAAAATCCTATTTGGCTTTCCATGAATGAATTTTATAAAAAATACACGTATAAACGAAAATATCAAACAGTAAAATAATGAGTCTCATAAAAAAGCAACAAGGTTGTATTTAATGATATTGTTAATATTACGGCAACGGTTTTAATATAATATTAATTATAATAGTAGCTGCAGAATGTTTATAAGTGGCGACATCTGTAAAGGAGAGGCGGAACGACGCGACCTCTGAATAATAGACGGAATTACCGGTAGCGTTGATTGAAGAACGGTAGGCATAGATCACTTTATTTAATAGCTCTCGTACACAGAGAGCTATATTTAAAAACCTAACGCTGTAAGGAATTATAAGAACCCGGTATAAGTTCGGAGCGTCCGTACGATGTGGTGCTATAGGCAGTTTTAAAATACGGCGACTATTTTAAAATACGGTATTTCAAAAATCAGATGAACGTCTTCTATTTCGCTTAAATACAAATAATTTATTTATTTGCTACCGAAAAGTGATAATTAATACAAGTATACTGGACAACATTTTTAATTGCAAATGAAAAATAAAATTCATGGAGTTATGAAAATCTATTTATATACCTATCATATAACTACAAAATACATACCTACATAATAAGTTGCATAATTTATTTTAGTAACTATTCACTTGAGATATCGACATATTTAATAGCTAATCAGTTTATACTATTTAAGTATAGTGTACCTACAGGGCACACTTTCCCGCATATTTTGATACAGGGATTTAAAGAGATAGAGAAGAGTGGCAAATACAAATGTCTTACGACTTTTTGCCAATCGTCAAAATTACTTACCAGAAAAAATTAAGGACTATCGGAAGCGTCAATATTTTGAAGATTTTTTTTTAATGAAACATCCGGTAAGTTTTTCGATTTTTTATCTGATGTTTTGCTACCGTTTAAATTTAAACCTGACAAATATCAATGTTATATAATTCGAGATTGATCGTCTATGTTGACAGTATAGCTGCTATGGTCACTTACCTTAATTGAACCATCTGATTATAATTCGAAATTGGCATTTTAAATCGTTGACACATCATGGTAAGGAATGGTAATGATTCAAGGGCAGACTCTTGTGGTATCTCATGCATGGCATAATATCGACTAATGATGAGATTTCAGGACTTTAAATGACGCGGTTAAATATGCATGCTTATGGGTTTCGTCGAATTCCTTATTTTAGTTCACTCCATACTAATTCAATTGAATTGAAGATGCAAAAATACGGAGGTAATCTTAGAACAGCGTGTCCATGAGCTTTAGCTATTTCATCTACAATATATTTTTTCGAAAAATTATTTTTCTTGATATCCAAAAGTTGAGCCTTCGTAAATTTTTTGTTAAATTCTAAATTGTGTGACATTAAAAATTCTTGAATGTCTTTTTTCTTCGTGCTTGTAATCGGAATCTTCTCTAAAAGTCTTGAGTGGTACGGGGACGGGGTGTTATCCATGATTATAACGCTATTCTTTTCTATATTCGGTAGTAAATTATTTCAAACCACTCCTCAAAAGTGTCAGAATTCATATTTTTGTGGTAGTCAACGCTTGATTCCTCCAATTTTATTCCACTGAGATTTAGGTAATTAGGAACCCATCCATTATTAGTACCACAATGTAGAATTAATAATCATGTTCCTCTATTCGGAGGTATATCTACTTTGCATCTGTCGGAGTCATCTTCTTTTGACTGTATCATGTGTGTCGTACCAAGTTTCGTCCAAGTAATAAATCGGCCTTGGAATCGGGACTTGGAATATTTGGAAAGTATAACCAAATTTAGAAAAGAACAACTTTCTAAATTTGGTTATACATTCCAAATATTCCAAGCGCCACAAAACAATCCAATTCAATTCAATACAAAGTGGAAAACCATTGAACGGTAACCCGATCAGACGGAACCTCCTGATATATTGTTGTAAATACTTTAGATTCAAGTTTATCTCTCTCGCTTAGTCAACGAGTGGACTGAGGGTACATAGACGAACGTGGCAGCTCAGTCTCATTCAATGCCCACAAACTCTCTCTACTTTCTCGCTCTGCCGACTGATCCTCTCTCACTTAGTCGACTCGAAGTAGCGTTACATAGCCTAGCCTGACGTGTGACGGCCCAGTCTCTTTGAACGCCCAAAAAAATAAAACTGCTGAGCGCGCCTATAGAAGTTTTCACCTCAAAAATGTACAAAATAATTGATTTCTCAAGAATAGTAAGAGATAGGTATTGTCTGACAGACATATTTGAGAATGAAAAAATACCGCATCGTCAAAGGATGCGGCTACGCTTTGACGAGATCAAAGGCGGCTCGCGCCGCTCATTAAAGACATCGGGTGTCCCTTCGATGCTGCGTCATTTTTTCATTCTCATATATGTCTGTTACAAACTTTACCTATAAGGGTACAGCACATTCTTAATAAAAGTTACTCAGATTTTAATGTAGGATCCAAAAATGTAATAATATATTGTATACACCTTATATATTATAAAAAGCGTTACTTCAAAATTTTCAAATTCTATTATTTTTATAACTTGAATTCACTTTTGGCATAGTATTTTTAATATTTTTCAAGTAATACGAAGAAGTATAAATTAAATGAAATATAGTAAAGAGAGAAAATACCACTTAATTGCCACTGCCAATGACCACCCCTAGCGCCGATCACGAATGAGACTTCTAATCCTTTTAGACATATATTCTGGACCAAGTCGGTTAATAAATTTTAGCCAAGTGTCCGGACTTCAGACTTCTCTGACAGCCTCTCCTAAATGTTCAAAATTAAAAAGATACTATTTATATGGAAAAAACAAAAATAAAGCAAAAAACAAAGCCAATATCTGGGCATATTTTTAAAACATTTTAATTTCAACCAAAATTATCAAACAAATTTAACTTGATCCTTATCAATGATGAATTTAAAATAATAGGCTTTGGATAAGTGACCGGAAGTTGAAAATATTTTAAAAATGTAGGACTTTGACACCTATACAGTACGGAATCTTCAAAAAGAATTTTTTTGTTCTCCAGATACGTCCAGATAGGCCATCGAGTTTCAAATGCCCTGTATTCTGGAGATAAATCCGTTGCGACACTGATAATTGCTCAAGTCTGCGTAAATCTGATTTGTTTCAACCTCTCTCTAGCGCGTGCAGGAAACAGGAAGGAAAATATCTGCATATTATATGCAACAAGTCCATGTCTTTCAATTCACCTGATTACAGAAATTCAGGTATGTCATATTTACTATGTCGTTTGGGTATAGAAAGTGGCACACACTTTTCCACAATTGCGGATAATAATATTTACTACTGTATTGGTGTGCCTATTATTACACTATCGTTTTCTAAATGGTCATGGGTGCGTCACTTTCGGGCCATAAAATAAATAATCATTATTTGAAGATTTTAATGCTCACAACTAACTAGGTATCTATAGGCCAAGCATAATGGGTATACTATGCTTGGCGTCTATATCTATGGATTCAATGATAATGTATTTTTTGTGTAGATTTTTGTAGGGGCAAACATGGCCGACAAAATAATTTACTAATATTTTTACACCCTGTTATTTAAATTTTCATAATTTTCGTTTTTCCAGATAAAAATGCTTAATACAGTTTTTCCTTTTTGTGGTCAAATTTTTCATAGGCGGTTTTGCCCTTCCTTTAGTAATTAATTGAAGCTTATCTGCGAACTTTAATGATGAAAATCCCTTTATTATTAAGACACACACCACACATTCAAGTTAACGGTACTTTCATGTCCATATCCGTATTATTGTCTTCTATTTCGGTGCTTCGCATGCATGAGAAACGACGCAGTTCGACGCCTGTATCCATAGATTACATCACGTATCGCCGTCGGTGCATTCAGCAGGTGGACAGGACACTTCAATATCCCATCGGGCAAATAGAGAACCTACTCTAACGATAGCTTCCGCGCCCGCATAGCGACTGGCCCAGCGAGTGCGCGTCGTTGCATTTAGCAGCAGATGCAGTTACATTTAGAAGCTAGCTGCTGGCATAATAAGATTCTATTTGATTTTCTACTACTGTCACTCGATTGGAGTCAAAGCCGCATGTTTGTTATGGGTTAGGGGCAGCTCTGCTTCCCTTGCTTCCATGGACCGCATGCCCCTGACCCCAAGAGATACAATAACAAAAAGTACAACCAGTTCATTGATGGAAAAATATCAGTCTTAGTTTTCAGAGCTGCTCTAAAAACCTACAGAAAAAAAAAGAACAGGTGAAATCAAAAAGAACAGATGACAGTTTTGAACATTTCATTAGTTCTCTTCTTTACTTGTTAATGAGCTGCATGTTGCATTTAGCAGCAGATGCAGTTGCATTTAGAAGCTAGCTGCTGGCATAATAAGGTTCTATTTGATTTTCTACTACTGTCACTCGATTGGAGTCAAAGCCGCATGTTTGTTATGGGTTAGGGGCAGCTCTGCTTCCCTTGCTTCAATGGACCGCATGCCCCTGACCCCAAGAGATACAATAACAAAAAGTACAACCAGTTCATTGATGGAAAAATATCAGTCTTAGTTTTCAGAGCTGCTCTAAAAACCTACAGAAAAAAAAAGGACAGGTGAAATCAAAAAGAACAGATGACAGTTTTGAACATTTCATTAGTTCTCTTCTTTACTTGTTAATGAGCTGCATGTTGCATTTAGCAGCAGATGCAGTTGCATTTAGAAGCTAGCTGCTGGCATAATAAGGTTCTATTTGATTTTCTACTACTGTCACTCGATTGGAGTCAAAGCCGCATGTTTGTTATGGGTTAGGGGCAGCTCTGCTTCCCTTGCTTCCATGGACCGCATGCCCCTGACCCCAAGAGATACAATAACAAAAAGTACAACCAGTTCATTGATGGAAAAATATCAGTCTTAGTTTTCAGAGCTGCTCTAAAAACCTACAGAAAAAAAAAGAACAGGTGAAATCAAAAAGAACAGATGACAGTTTTGAACATTTCATTAGTTCTCTTCTTTACTTGTTAATGAGCTGCATGTTGCATTTAGCAGCAGATGCAGTTGCATTTAGAAGCTAGCTGCTGGCATAATAAGGTTCTATTTGATTTTCTACTACTGTCACTCGATTGGAGTCAAAGCCGCATGTTTGTTATGGGTTAGGGGCAGCTCTGCTTCCCTTGCTTCCATGGACCGCATGCCCCTGACCCCAAGAGATACAATAACAAAAAGTACAACCAGTTCATTGATGGAAAAATATCAGTCTTAGTTTTCAGAGCTGCTCTAAAAACCTACAGAAAAAAAAAGAACAGGTGAAATCAAAAAGAACAGATGACAGTTTTGAACATTTCATTAGTTCTCTTCTTTACTTGTTAATGAGCTGCATGTTGCATTTAGCAGCAGATGCAGTTGCATTTAGAAGCTAGCTGCTGGCATAATAAGGTTCTATTTGATTTTCTACTACTGTCACTCGATTGGAGTCAAAGCCGCATGTTTGTTATGGGTTAGGGGCAGCTCTGCTTCCCTTGCTTCCATGGACCGCATGCCCCTGACCCCAAGAGATACAATAACAAAAAGTACAACCAGTTCATTGATGGAAAAATATCAGTCTTAGTTTTCAGAGCTGCTCTAAAAACCTACAGAAAAAAAAAGAACAGGTGAAATCAAAAAGAACAGATGACAGTTTTGAACATTTCATTAGTTCTCTTCTTTACTTGTTAATGAGCTGCATGTTGTAGGTACCTGCCTCCATTTTTGAATATACAATACAACACATATACTTGTGATGTGTGTATTTCATCTTAGATTTCAATCTATAGTGATACCAAGATATTTTATCGTTTCCCGTTTCCGTCTCTAAATGTATTGTAAATTTTATCTAAATGTATGGGTATATATTAATTGAGGAAAAATGTGGTAGGCAATTTTTATAACAACAGAGAGGTAAGTGCTTTGTTTTTAAATAATTGAATGACAATACTAATCAAACCACTCCTTAATGTTAGGTACATATTACTCAGCAAATCTTTTCATACCCAGCCAAGTTTCTGCCTCATATAAAATTGCAGTGTCATCTGCGAAGCTTACATTTGTTCCATCAGAATTTTGTTTAAGTAAATCGTTCATATGGACAATGAAGAGTGGCCGTAATACGGTGCCCTGGGGAACACCGCACAGTACCACGTGTTCCTCACTGACTACTGAATTTATTTCGACTACCTGTTGTCTATGGCTTATATAACTTTTTATTAATGATATGGATATGGATATGGGTCCTCTGATCCCATGGTCTTCTAAGGTTTCAAATAGCTGATAGTGGCACACTGTGTCGAAAGCTTTTTCTAGATCCAAAAATACGCAGAGGCATGGTTTGGATCCATCTTATAGTTTGTTAATACGTGATATTAAAAATGAAATAGCATGTTCGGTGCATTTATTCTCTTAAAATCCGAACTGTCGTTCCGAAATTAACTTATATTTTCTCAAGTACTTATACATTCTCGATTTTATTATTTTTTCTAAAATTTTTGCACGTTTTATTACAAGGTTACGCTATGCTTTTTAGTATTATTTTTATATTTAAAATTTTAGTTATGTTCCCTATTTGACACCATTTGTCATCACCTTTAAAAAGTGGTTTGATCATAGCTATTTTAAAAGCCGTTAAAAGATGTTATTTATGGAATTGTTTTTATTTTTGTTATCTAATATTATTTTAAGTAGAACTGGATAGTGGTCAGTTATTTTTATTTTTAGGACCGCGGAGAGTATTTTTGATTTATCCTGATCTGTAGTGTTGAAGAAAATATGGTCAATACAACTACCACATTCACCCTCTTCTCTCGTTATTGCATTAATACAAGAACAGAAATTATATTCACTGATAATATTTAAATAGTCTTCAGTAATATGGCTGTCTATCTTGTTATTTATATTAATATCCCCAATTATTACATTATAATCAATTATAATCAATTATTACATTATAAAAGATGGTCCTTTAGTTTAGTAGGTACATAATTTTTTTATTTGTACCTACCTGTTTTTTTTTCTGAGAATATTAAGCTAGTAAAGCTTTATTTTAAATATTGTTAATACATCTTCCTTCTAGTTGGCTAATATTTTTTCTTCGTTCGTTATAAATTCCAATATTTTTGTTTTATTTTGGAAGATTGTGCCGAGTGAAACCTGTACGCTGGCAGCCAACACCCTAGGAACGGCCCTGGATTTTTCCACAGTTCTTGCTGAATATTTTGTGGAGCTTCACGCTCGCCGGGTCGTATTTTTGCATACAGTCCTGCTTTCCGGTTTTATTCTACGACCTTTTTACGAGATAATCCAGTTTGGTATCCATTGACGCTAATTGTTGTACATTACGGCGGACTGTATTGCGGAAGTGACTGAAAATAGTTATTTTTAAACCGTTTTATGTGCAGATCTCATGCCTCGGCAGTCGCTGTACATATATTGCTAATATTTACGGTCAACGAGCATTGACACGGGCGACAATTTTATTTAACTACCTATGTAAATGTTAAAGAAGGCACGCTTACCAAAATAATTAAAAATGGGGCTAGACATTGCTGAAGATTTCGTGAAAGGTATCCGGAATACACATATAATGGGCTTTGCTTAGTAGATGCGCATCTGTTCCGTTCGAGCAAATCTTATTACATTACAGAACAGTTTGAAAACAGCTGTCATCGACTGTTTTGCTTGAGTGGTTTGTTTCCTTCATAAGCCACTACAATCAGATTGTGTTATATATTTAATTTATTTGAGATTATATGAGACAAGAGCGTTTATTTACTTTTGCCTTTTAAATAATTTAATTACCTCTATCCATTCATAAGTAACATCTTTTTGTTCAATTTAAAAAAATGGCGAAAAATCTTGAAAATATCTTTATTGGTCATATCAACGTATGAAAAACTTCTAAACTATTACAAACATAGAAGAAGTGGAAAAAATCGTTTATTTATTATACATTATACGTATCAATACATATTTCAAAATTTATTTCACCTCTGATCCCAATCTTTGGAGCGGGTAAAAGAGAAACAATACCTGTATTAGACACCTTTGAACAATCTTCCACTGAAGGGAATGCAAATATGTGCTTTATCTCGGGAAACGTACTTTTTCTGGCAAATTTAATGGTAATTTTGCTATTAGCAATTTAGTGATTTGACCCACTAATGTTTGATATATTTTTTCGCATGAAATACCCTGTCATTAGTAGTCATGTCACTAATACGCCTACCTATATATTCAAGTCCTGTTCAATTAGAAATGCTTCCTATTCGCTTTGAAAATCTTCAAAATATATCCAAGTTAGTCTTCACTCCGTCTCAGTTCGTCAGATGATGATGATGCTATTTTGGCTTTGGATTTTTTCTTTGTTTTTTGTTTTCTTCGGTAATTGAACTTCTTTTCTTTTAAGCGCTGAACACATCTTTGCTTGTGACTACTTCCGCACGAAAACTTTTCTTCTTGATTTTTCATCTGCCTTGCATATGTGGCACATTTTATAGTCATCAACAAAAGTGCCTCAAATGAGATCATGGGTGTCTCTCTTTGATTACTTGTGGAAGGCTCTCCAGATATTCCAGCTGTTACTATCTTCGAAGTACTTATTGAGGTATCATCATTAACATTCGTGGGTGCATGGTTAGGATAAACGTGGTTGGGGAGATCGATTTAAATACTGTTGATTTCTCATTAATTGAGAAAACTGTTTCTTGGGAATTTTCAATTCAGTTCCAACTGACAACCATGTTCCAACCATGTTCCCTCTGCCACTTTATCAATTTAGCATCCCAGGAAGTCTTTAGTGATCGAAATACTGCTAAAGCAAGAGACTTAAGCAAGTGAGAAGAATGTGGAAGTAATTTTAATATGGTGATTTGTTCTTCCATTGCAATCTGAATTACTTCAATGCTTACATGGTTTGAGTGTCCATCATATATCAGAAGGACTGGTCGTTCAGCATCCAAATTTGGAATTAGTGTTCACTTAAAATACTGGTCCGCTGGTTGTTCTGGTAGAAGGAACTCCAATTTTCCCAACTACTTTAGTCTTTGACGGGTCCGAACTAAAACTTAATTCATCTAGGTTCCAGATCTGGCCTGGTTTATCGTTCAGTCCCAAATCATTCAAGGAAGTTTTTAATGTCTTAAAGTAATCCTGAATAATGAAAGGATTATATATATATATATATATATATATATATATATATATATATATATATATATATATATATATATATATATATATATATATTAGATTTGAAATTCTTTGCTATTCATATTTATTTTGTGAAAAGTAATCTTGGGTTTGTAGCATTTCATTACATAGAAATAAGCAACTAGACGAATAAGAAAGAAAACACACTTACCAGTACTATATCTGGACACACATACGGAAATGAATCACTATGCATATGAAAACGAACCACTTAGAAGTTGTACAAGTTCTTTCACCTTTCTTGAGGATCTTCAGAGCAGTATACGATTTATTTCATTGATCATTCATACTTGAATTTAAATTACCAATACACCAACACTTGCAGTGACGTTTTATGACATTAGTTTTTGACGGAACTCATTCTTAGAATACACAAACCTAGTCTACTATTTATATTTGTTCTATTTGAACATATTATATATAAAAGCATTAGGCTTATATATATATATATATATATTATATATAAAAGCCTAATGCTTTTATATATAATATGTTCAAATAGAACAAATATAAATAGTAGACTAGGTTTGTGTATTCTAAGAATGAGTTCCGTCAAAAACTAATGTCATAAAACGTCACTGCAAGTGTTGGTGTATTGGTAATTTAAATTCAAGTATGAATGATCAATGAAATAAATCGTATACTGCTCTGAAGATCCTCAAGAAAGGTGAAAGAACTTGTACAACTTCTAAGTGGTTCGTTTTCATATGCATAGTGATTCATTTCCGTATGTGTGTCCAGATATAGTACTGGTAAGTGTGTTTTCTTTCTTATTCGTCTAGTTGCTTATTTCTATGTAATGAAATGCTACAAACCCAAGATTACTTTTCACAATATATATATATATATATATATATATATATATATATATATATATATATATATATATATATATATATATATATATATATATATATATGTATATATATATATATATATATATATATATATATATATATATATATATATATATATATATATATATATATATATATATATATATATATATATATATGTATATATATATATATATATATATATATATATATATATATATATATATATATGTATATATATATATATATATATACACACACTCACCGGCAAAATAATCAAATAATCAATCCACTCAAAATATTGATGAAGTTTGCTTATCAATAACATTGTTAATTTAAGTCCGATTTGATTAAATTTTTGATAGCGTAACGTTGTAATAAAACGTGTACTTCAAGAAAAAAACAAGATTTGTAATTCCGCCCGATCAGTATGGATGATCTAAACAGCGATAAAATTGAAGCGATCCGAAACGAGCTGTGACGTTACAGCCTACAATATTCGGTAAGCGTTGCGCCGGAATGCGGCAAAATGAACTATGAAATCAAGCGGTCGAGTGCTGGGATCTACCCGACCGAATCGGTAGCCCACCGAATCGGTCTTCTCGTCGTTTGTAAATTGTAGGATGTAGCGCCATGACTTTGAACCTGTTTGAAACGGTTCGCAGGCGCGCGAGACTTTATAAAACATTTATTATTGGGAATTAAGGCGTCATATTTTGCATATCTTATTTTGCAGTATGGTAGAACATTTTTATGCAATAAAAAATGGGTATGTTCCCTATTACTGTAACCAACTAACGAAAAACCACCTTTAGTAAACTTAGGCTCTGGCTCTTAGACTATTATCGCCGTCTCCAATCTTTGTCTCTATGATCTCTGCATTACCGCATATTCGGTAAAGAGATCTACTTGACAGGTCATATGACACTTTTCATCCTCCCCTACTCATCATTCATAGCTCATTACACTACATCTAAATACTAATAATTAGTAACTTAAATTTATACATAGACTAATATTAGTAACAATCCTTAATAACAATAACAATAACAACTTGGGAAAGCTACATATATACTTAATAGTTATTTCATACAGTTGTAAAATATTAAGAATGCATAACACAATGCATTTACAGTCAAGTTGGGAATCAAACGCGCTACATCTGATATCGATTTTACGCAAAACCTAAGATGCGTACTCACGGTCGGTCCCCGCATTCTCACATACATAACCGTGCGTGTGCGTATGCGTCTACGTGAGCCGCATTTCCCACAACATCAATTATCATTTCTCCAAACTAACTGACGCTCGTTGATTACTTTCAAACTGTTAATATTAATTAAATTGTATTAACAATGAATGTAAACAACACGCCATTAATCCGTGTTTACGATCTAGTATCCATTATACGTTTCCCATGGCCTCCGATCTGCGATATGTCTAAATCGTACACAATTATTTTTGAGCGGCTTGCATAGATGGTGGCAAAAATGCATTCACACTGTCCTATAATAAACTCCCTTTTAAACAGTATAAATATATAAATGACGGAGAAGTTCCCCGGTTTCAAAAAGTCGTAAATATTTTTTTTAGCGGATTTCATAGATAATGGCAAAAAATGCATTTAAACTGATCTGTGTTAACTCCATTATAAACAGAAATTGATTGTCGGGCCATACCAGAAAAGTTATAGAATTATAAAAGACTGAAAATTTCTTTGATTTCAATAAAACACTGAGTTAGTTCCTCGACGTTAACTAAACACGACTACGTTCAGATCTTTCATCTGTTTTTCTGTTAATTTAAGCTTGAGCCGTAACATAGTACCTATGTGTCTACCTAGCCATGATTTGATCACACCATGTAATCATCCCATTTTGTGGTATCAAGTTTCCAGTTTAAAATTACTCTAGCTATTTTTAAAATCCCAAAATTTTAAGTGGTTGCATCCGTGTAGATTCAATTTTTTATTAAGGGTAATCTTAAATATCCTGGGCACGTAAGTAAGTGTGGGCAGTTCTTTATACACATTTTAATGATAGGTTACAAGATTCTGTAAATTCCGCGGATGGCATGTCCCTTAACTTTGATGATACGGAGAATTATAGGCGCCACCTACAGCAACCTTGTATGTCTCTGGATAACTACTAGTGGTAAATAAAGAGTTATTATTATTCTATATGTCTTTAACCTTCTGTGCGCCATAAATGTTTCACTTAAACATTATTAAACCCTTACGTAGAATTGGTTCGCATTTAGATCGTAATAATTTCTTAATTGACAGAATGAGAACATGATTTATATTGCGTCTCTCTATGGCCAATGCACTTTATTCGCCATAGTCAGTTGCTCCTTACTGGTAATCACTCTTTCGCAGTAAGGCCAGAAGTCTCATAATTGCCTTGAAATATTTAATAAATTAACTACAAAATACTACGAGTATTCTCCAAATATCTCAGACAATATTAGTTACGTCCACCATTATGTTGGCCTTTATCACATTTAAAACTCAAACTTTACTCCAACTCTGGTGTTGATACCTCAAATCCATTGCGCGGCTCTGTTAAGATGGAAAAAATTACCACAAGGAAACTGCATCGATCCTATGCTCAAAAACCCATAACGATACGGTCTGGGTATCATCAGTTATGCTCAGTAGGCTGCGGTCATTCCGCAACCGATCATTACATGTTTTAACATCGCTCATCGCAAGAAAAGTAGCAGGAAACGTATACAAAAACGGTCGATCGATCGGCTTTGTTGTGATACATTAATTGATGGTGTTATTATTTGTTAATGCAGCGGTACAGTTAGTTTTGTTGCTTGATCTAATGATTTGTTAGGTGATTAATTTAAGATTTCTGATAAGAAAGCTGAGGAATTATCTTCCCAAATGAACACAAATCAATGACCTTAGACATGACAGAAATTCTTACCCCGCCTGGTTTGGTATAGGCATTTTAATATATCTAAAATGTTCCCATTATTTCCGCAAACCAACCTTATATAATTAGCATCGTATATTAAAAACAAAGCACAAGCCCTCACAATAAAAATCATTATAAATTAACGTCATATCGGGAATTAATATGAGTCATACTTTGTTGTTTGTTGCCAATGTCATGGGATGATTGGGATTGTTTCATACCACCGATTAGATACGCTTCATAATTTAAACGAATTATGGGATATTCAATATTTGTCAAGAAAGGCATGTAGTGAAATTGGTAGGAAAGTAGAAAAATAGTAAAGAGGAAAATAAGTAACGTAGACCATTTAAACCAATATGGAGGAGGGTCTCCATTCTTTCATTCAACGGTCGTACTGAATAAGTTGCTCTAAACATTCCAGGAGAAATACTTAAGCGTACAGCGATCTAAACATCATAAATTCATCAGAACTGAAATTGTCTTTAGACACTACTGTCAATGTAATAGTAGGTAATCAAAATCACCAGCCATGCAACAAGAGAAGCACCCGGGGGTAATTTTAGTGGAATAATAGTAATCAAGATAATCAGAATCATTATTTTTCACGTATTCTGATAGCATTACAGATTATAGTTTTGTGCCATAACGAGAAGCAAGTGTTATAATCATATGAAATAGCATCACAGGATTTGCTTTGCTCAGGACCGAACTCATGTTCAAGGGCTCTTTAAACTGACATCTTTCGAATATTTTATAAGTGAATATATGGGAATATTAAATTACTATTTCTGACAAAAAGAAATATTGCAAAAAGCACTTAAATATTTAGAGTTATTCTCAATCTATTGTCATAAAACAGGTAGAAATTGACAAAATTGAGACAACAAATAAAATTGTCAACAGATAAATTCGCTACTTCCGGCATCCTGTAAAAACATCCGGTATTTAACGCGGTGGGGGATGCTTATATAAACGCCCCAAATTCCGGAGTCGATTTTAATCCTTTAAAAACGATTATTAAACATTCGTTTATGAGCATCAATATGCACTATGAATTTATGAGCATAAATTGAGAATTTATGAGCTAACTCGGATAAATTAAGAATTTCTGGAAGTATATACATGGTATGTACAGGGTCATTTTATTAGTCTATTATCATAAAACTCATGTAGAAATTGACCATGTGAAAGACATTGGGGGTGCTTGTCAACACCCCCAATTTTGTATTTAAGAGCTGTATTAAACAGAAATTTTGGTTTATACGAGTAAATTTATTTTTTTTAAATTAATAATCGTGACAAAAAAATACGCAATATATAATAGAAAAACTAATGAATTTCAAAGCTAAGATCAAATATGCAACAACAGTTCATATTCAGAATTTATTCAGCTCATAATTATTGATTCAGAATTTATGAGCTATGAGTTTATGAGCATAAATATTAGCTATTAATTTATGAGCATAAATATTAGCTACGATTCTATGAGCACTAATAGTCATAAACACATAAATAATATAACAAGTATGCTTTATATCTTATCCCCGCGCTCAAATCCTGTAAATAATGTCGGTAATCGCTGGTGCTGCAGAAACAGCGTGTAACAAATCAACATCGTCCTTCTTTCCTGGTCTTAATACTAAATTCTAATAACTAAACTAAAGTAAATAATGACTATGCGAGAGAGGCAAAATTTATGTACTCTGGCCAACGAACCGTACCATTAAATTAAACCCAACTTACTCATCTACCTCTCTGCCCATGGTACCCCATCATTACCTCATTAAAATCTCTAGCTTGTCATACTTTACGACATCCTCTAGAAAAGTGAAGAGGAAACGCATTTTGGTGGTGTCACGTGATAGAATGTGCACTCTTGTGCAAGCCCGAGTTTGAATTGGTCTTAATATAATAGTATGTTAATCCACACCTCTTCACCTATATATTTCAACGTCGTTTTACCGTAAATGGTCAATTATCACGAGTAAAAGTTATGATAATTGAGCATAGAGGAACTCACTAATTATGTTTCGTTTCAGCTTAACAGGGACGGGGTTTTTCATGACCCGCAACCAACGATATTTGAAAATACATATATGGTTCAAAAAAAATATTTATATCGACCACAATTTGATATAAATTGTGACGAATTCTGGCGCGTGCGGGAAAATCTTTTTGCTGAATTTGTCCGAGGTTCGGGGCAAAAATCTGTAGTGTTATAGATCATTCCTCACACTTCGATAGCTGCACCTCCTTCCGTATAAAAGAAAGGCTATTACTGATGCCTAGAACGTACTTAGTACCACTTTTTCACAGGTCAATACTAACGGTGACCCTCCGGGCAACAAATGCAGGTGAAAGCGAATGAATTGCTCATCCGTTGTTCAATAAAATATCTTCATAAGTGCTTCTAATTTATGTTGATTTAATGTGAGTATTTTCTTTCATGAGAGGCGAATTCTCTAGCATTAAAATACCAGAATGAATGCGATACGTTGAATAGATCGACTACAAGCAATGAATTAATTCTAAAGGAGCGTGGATGTGCATGTGTTGAGCTTCATTCTTTTGTAAATAATGTAACATTTTATTATAATTCATGTAAAAAAATATATTAAATCATAATATATTCTATTTTTTATCGAAGGAGTGGTTAAGCCTCGTTCTAATACACGTAATTAATGAACAAATTTACAGTTCGAAAACTCCAAATTAATACTATCTGGGCACTGCTCAAAATAACCGTATTACAGTTGTTGCTAAAAGTACTGACCAGTATAATAACAGCCTACATATACGCTGGAGTGTATCCAAACATGAAATGCGAGAATTTTGTGTAACAGTTTATTTTATGTATTTATATCAAAATAACCGTTATACTTAAATCTTTCGCATGCCAGATTTTCAGCAATAAAGTGTATTGCACAGCAATTAATACATCAACTGCTCGGGTTTATTATATTTTAATGTAACTGATTATTCAAATAATGCAAACGACAGTTTTCCGAATATTTAGCATCGCTAAAGTTACCACTGTTACATTTATATTATAAGTCAAAGGACGCTGACGGAGATCGATATTTGACAATTTAAATTGGACGAACATTTCGAGCTGATTTATTATTCATATAAATATCCGCACGATACAGCAATGCTTGTTTCTGAGGGCGTTTATCTTCGTGCTCCAACAGATCAAAAAGCTTTCCGAATCCTAACTTATAAGTAGGTAGGTAATCTATTAAATCCAGCTAATTTGTTATCCAGCCACTATCATTTAACGTCGCACTACAACTGTTAATTGTTGTAAATTAAAGGTGAAGGGGTGGTATCAGTAAGAGATATCACTGTTGAGGATAAGGTTTGTGAATAGCAGGGGCAATTCCAAAATTCCACTAGAGAAGCAGATAGCGTAGTTTTCGGAAAGTAATTAGATGCTGATAACTTTTTAAAATTAACTTTTCACTAACTAACATTAACTAACAATAAATACGAGATATTAAATATTCCGAGCAACTGCAGGATCGATTTCTCGAATTTTCTGGACACACTTTTCTACTTAATATTGACTAAAATTCCTCTATTGGCCGAGTCTGGGTCCTCAAATTTAGATTTACCTTTGATCTTGACATTGTCAATATTATATTATATATTATATATTCTTCAATATAACTTATATTACTATCAATATTACTTATCAACTAAGTATAAACGTCTTTTAAGTTTAATATTCGACTAGAAATTAGTTCAAAATGAAATCCCCTGCTACATTATGGTCAGAATACTCAATGTTGAAATTGATTATTTCATTAAATAAGAACCAGGATATTTCGAAATTTGGCCACTTGAAGGCATTCATAAAAAGGAAAAATGACGGATATCAACCTCGAAAATCTCAGGTACTTACAATGAATGATATATCAAAGTTCTTCTTAGAAGAGCTCCTGGTGAAATATATTTAATGAAAAAAGTGGTAGCGAATTTTGGAGTAGTTCAATTCCAAAACTCATCAGTTCGGGATACACCAGTGCCGAACTGATGGGTTATATAATCTAAAAGTAAAGGACGTTGAGTATAAAAATTGTGTTGTTAGTGCAAATTTTTACTACAAAAAATA
>CAXKVY010014684.1:0-28129 GCA_964058915.1 Tetropium fuscum | reverse complement strand
TATCCAACATGCTCTCTAAAAGAGCAGTACAAATCAGTGCAGGAGACACTGTCATAAGAGGACTGGCTGCGAAAGGCTGTCCGCAGGGAGGTGTTTTATCACCACTGCTATGGAATCTGGTTCTTGACAGCCTCCTAAACCACCTCAACGTGGAAGGATTCTACACAATTGCATACGCAGATGACTTAACGATACTGCTTAATGGAAAATTCGAAGGACCTCTCTGTCAGAGAATGCAGATGGCCCTAAGAATAATCGAAAATTGGTGTGAGGAGTATGCCCTATCCGTCAACCCCAGGCAGACGGAAATGGTACTCTTTACAAGGAAAAGAAAACTCGAGCCAATGAGAGCACCTGTTCTCCTAAACACAGCACTAAATTTTGCACCACAGGTGAAATACTTGGGGGTAACTTTCGATGCTAAATTAAACTGGAATCTTCACCTCGAAAGAAGAATAAATAAGGCCTACATATCATACGAGCAGTGTCGCAGGACCGTAGGGAAAACTTGGGGAATGAAACCCAGGGTGGTCCTGTGGATTTACACTGCTATCATAAGACCAATGTTGCCTCTGGAGCTGTTGTCTGGTGGCCCAAGAGTCAACAAATAACAGCAAAACTCAAGTTAGGCCAGGTACAAAGAGTTGCCTGTCTGAGCATAACCGGAGCCATGCGAACAACACCAACGAGAGCAATGGAGATAATGCTGTGTCTTCCACCACTAGACCTACATCTAGAAGAAGTGGCTCTGACTACCATAACTCGCCTTAAATCTGTTGGCATACTACCAAATGCAAGCTGTGGCCAAACCAAAGCCGCCTGTGGACTGAGGCTGTCAGAAAGATACCCCTTTTACAGGCATGTGCAGATGGTATTCCGCCTCGGCTTGTCTTTGATAAACCTTACACCATACATACTAGTGGTGAAGACGAGGCCGGCGTTGAAGGTGTAAACTATGTCTTCACGGACGGATCAAAGAAAAAGGATGGAGCAGGCTGTGGTATATATTGCAGGAATCTGCGCCTCCGATGCAGCTGGACTATGGATAAAAATGCCAGTGTAGTACAAACAGAACTCGCTGGTATAACCATAGCCGCACAAGAGATTGCTCACAGAGAAATAACGGGCAAGACAATAAGAATCTGCACAGATAGTAGACAATCACTACTGGCCCTGAAAAATTATAAAATAACTAAAGGATCAACATGGGAATGTCACCAAGCACTTGTGAGAGCATGTCAGATGAATAACATCTGCCTGTGCTGGGTCAAAGGACACTCACAATGCAACGGCAATATACAAGGTGACAAACTGGCCAAGAAGGCAGCCAACCTGAGTATCCTTGGGCCTGGTCCTACAAGTACACTACCAGTTGCAGCGAAACTCCAATTAATAAAGGAAAACACCCACATAAAATTTAAGACGTTATGGGATGAAACAAGTAGCTGTCAGCTGGCCAGAAATCTCTTGAGATATCCCAGCGAAGAGACGGCGAGGAACTATCTGGCAATGTCCAGGGGTAAACTGCGATTTGTTACAGGAATCCTAACCGGACACTGCCGGGTAAGGAAACACCTCTATAACATGAGACAAAGTGACACACCCATCTGCAGAGGATGTGAACAAGAAGATGAAAAGATCGAACATGTACTTTGCCTTGGCCTTGGGGAACGTTGGCCTTCTATGGCCAACTTGAGGGAAATGCCCCTGGGTAACATCATCACCTTTTGTACAACATTGGGCTGGTCGTAGACCTAGGGAGACATTACCATAAATATGGTAACAAAACATATTGTCTTTATTAGGCAAAACACATTAAAACTAAATTTGTCCTAGAATCCGCTTTCCCTTATAGCGTGAGGGAATTGACGGGCGTCTCATACACCTTGGTTTTCATCTTTCCCCAAAGATAGAAAACAAGCGGGGTGAGATCCGGACTTCTAGCGGGCCATGTACATGGGCCTCGTCGTCCAATCCACCTATCTACAAACATATTGTCTCATATGTCTGATATTTCTCGTGTAGAGTGAGCAGGAGCTCCGTCGTGTTGATACCAACAACTTCCAAATTCTAATAGTGGTAAGTCATGCAGAAAATCGGTAACTATCGTTCTTAGTATCTCCATATAACGCTGAGAAGTTATGGTGCCATCATAAATATGGTAATAAAACATATTGTCTTTATTAGGCAAAACACATTAAAACTAAATTTGTCCCGGAATCCGCTTTCCCGTATAGCGTGAGGGTTTTGATTTTCCCAAATATGACAGTTATGTCTATTAAATATTCCTTCACGAGAAAACTTCGACCCGTCAGTCCAGATAATTTTTTTTAGGAAAAAGTCATCTTCTTGAATGTGAGTTAATATCATTTCACAAAATTGAACTCTATTACCAGCATCTTCTGGATGCAGGGCTTGCACTTTAGTAAACTTATAATTATGCATTTTGTGCTTCCACAAGTTTCTTTCTATAGAGGAATAGGAAATACCTTTGTCATACACTGCAGTGTAAATATAAGCTCGTGGATATGCTTCTAAATAAGGTAGGACAGTTATTTCGTTATTTTCATTTCCAGTAACTGGGCTAGGATTAATTTTGGTTGCTTTAAAAGTACCAAATTCCAGGAAATTATTGTAAATTCTTTTAAACTTCTTTACAGTCATTGGTGGCAGATTAGGATTTAATTCGTTAAACCTACTGCACGTTCTACTAATAATTCTGTTACATTCTCCATGGATAAAAAATAAGTTGAAATAATCTGCATTGGAGTAATGATTTTGCATATTAACTGACCACTAACAACAATAATACGTTGACACTTACAAAATAATTTAGAATGACAAGACGAACATAATTTTTTGTTTTCCATGGCACACAGTACTCGATGTTAATTTTAATTCAACAATATTTTTAAATATCTCTAAATAACTCAAGAACCGTCCAATTTAGCTATAGCAAACTAGGTACATATGGGTCGAAAGGTAATCAAAAAAGGAAGCGAATTGGATTTTAAAATACAGTATACAGCATACAGTCCCATAAAATAATGTCCCATTTAAAATAAGACACTTACTATAGGTCGAAGTAGTGAAAGTTTTTAACATCAGTTATTGGACACCCTGTGTATTTTGGAGCATTTGTCGTTTAGACATACATAAGCTCCATGTCTTTTTAGAATGTGGAACAAACATTGGTACTTGAAAGTTACTATAGCGAAAGTTATTAATTTCTAATGCACGGGTTGTTTTCGCATAAGATTTTATTAAAATAGAAATATCCCAAAAACTATTGGTTTTAGGGATAGGGAATAGTATTGAAAGTCACCTTTAAATAACGAGTAGAATCGAATCTGGCAAAAAAATATAGCATGCCATTTAAAATAAGCAAGTTGTTGTCGACTTCCGGTACAACCGGAAGTGGCACATACACGGCAATATTTTCATTGAATAGAGCACTCCTGAAAACCCCTGTGTGCAAATCTTCACTTTCAAAATGGTGTGGTTTCCCAGAAATGTCTAATAGGCCACTCACCGTGATGTACCCTGTATAATACCAGGCAAAATGATTGTATCTTTCTACCTCGTACTGAAAAAACAATAGATCAAAGAGATGTGGACTATATTGCACCAAGATTATATTCATTCATCATGTCCTTTTCATTTGGAAAGTGAAATAATATTTTATCGTTTTATATCCAAATTAAAAAAATGGATTTTTTAAACAAATAGACAGTTTTTTAGTGACCTAGTCAATTTTCTTGTCATCATGAATAGTACTGTGAACTGTGATTGATGTTTTCTTTATACTGCTTGATGATACTTTATAGTGCTTTTATATTTTTTTGCTTTTATAATTGTCTGTACCTACAAGGAAAGAGATAATTAAGAATATTAGCTAGATTAAAAATCTCTGTTTTCTAAATACCATAAACAAGGCTAGTAAAGTAAAATTCATGAAAATGAGAAATGTTAAACTGAGAAAATGCAAAACTTAACTAATCTCGATATATATGACAAGTATCTACCAACAATTTTACAGTTCTTGCTTTTAGATCGTGTCCCGTTGTCCAGCAAAGAATCTATTGTCATATAAAACAGTGACAAGCTTTCAATTTATACTATGCAGAAAAAAAAATTCACAACACTAACAGTGGATACATTTTTTCAAATATGTTTTGTTAAATACTGAGGCTTATTATTGTTAAGCATATTTAAGCGACAAATAGCAAATTCATTGTTATATAAACGATTTTATTGTTAGATAAACAATTGATTGTAAATCAATGGAAAAGATATTGTTCATTGATATAGTGAATAGTCACAAGATTTTAATTAATAATACAACTTATACCGAATTCTACGTAATAAATTTATTGTCACTATGAGTACGGTAGGTCCAATTTTATTATTGAATTATCACTTAAAAGAAAATCGTTTCTTTTAAGGAAATATGTTGTGTGAGACACTACTTACCTTACCACTATAATTATTTATTACGCTATTATTATTTCTTGTAAATCAAATTAAAAGGCAAACTTTTATTCATCAATCAAATGTATTGCAGAATAATATCTCGACAAAGATTTTAATTTTTTTAATTCTTTGACGTAATGAAGATGAAATTAGACGATAAATTAGCGATCCTTTGCAATATAGAAAAATTAACAGTATAACTACCATATTTGTGAGTGGTAGAATTTTGCGATAAAATGTTTCATGACTCGACAAATTCCTAGGCCCCTTACGACAAATTCCTAACAAAGAATCGGTCGAAAACACCACACCTTTAAGATTTACAGGGATTTACAAAATGCATTAATTACCCTATTTATGTGTGTGAGATGTCTTGACTGAAGACCAACAATAAACCTAAACCTGGTGAAACCATAAACCTGGGTATTTCTTTAGATAGAGTAATAAAACGTCTGTCTGTGAATCACTTGACCCCTAGGATTACCGACCGTCTCCACTAGTAGCTACTCGAGGTCCTACAGTGCCGCCTATAGATGTTGGCACCCGAAGCAAAAACTACGCAGCGCAACTGATAGCGTCACAATATAAAACTGTAGGGACATAACCGTAGAGTTATCAGGATGGTTCGGTTTCATTGAATTTCTCTGTATAATACAATTACAATAACAGATTCATAGTTTTTTATCTCTTCATATTAACACATATGAAAGAGATGCTCCTTACCACGTGTCAGATTGCTACGAAAATTAAAGTGAACGACATATATAAATGCAAAAGCTGTTCAATGTTGTATGGTGAACATATATTTCCAGAGAGCTGGAAAGCAGACGATCTTTTATCTATACCTTTGATTATATTACATTCTCAAAGTATATACGAAGTTATATTGACAAATAAAAGATAGCTACCTACTCTTCGGCGAAGAAAATGGCAAACTTGGCAAAATAGTTATTTATCATAATATGTGCTAAAAGTGATTTTTTATTTTGTGAGAAGGGACACGACACCGATGGCGAAATCCCATGCCTTCGAACCAAATAAAATCACTTTTAGCACATAATCATCCACTATTTTTGCTACAAACACCGTTAAAGTACAAATCAACGCAATTCTTACATTATTAAATTTATAAGATATCATTTAAAATCCAATTGCCCATGAGGTTTATTTTTGTTAAGGTAATGAAAGTTCGATCGTTTGTTGACAAATAACTTCAAATCTGGTGATATGGCAGGTGATCAAGAAAATAGCTCCCGGCAGAAGTCTAAAAAGCTGCTAATAAAGTCATTTTAGAGTTATTGTGCCTAGTGAGTCAAAGTAAACAGTACGAGTTTTCGTACAATCGTTTCTTGAGATGGTGTGATCTATAAACATGTTAGTGGCGAGTTCAGTGAAAAAGTAGTTTTGGCATAGGTACTTTGAAGAAAAGTCCAAAATATGGAAATCGACAACGCTTTGGTCAAATTACTCTATATTGAAGGTGATGTGACTTTTAGCACCAGTGTTAAAATTAAATTTCCTTTTAACACCAATGTCTTAAAAAGATATTTTAGACAGTGGCAGCATGCAAAAAAAATATTATACTTTTACTGACGTTTGTAGAAAATAGTTATTTTTGTATTAAGTGCGTCAAATGAGTGTTTTTCAATGGCACATGAGGGTGTTAATTTTTGACCGAGACCGCAGGTCGAGGCAAAAAATTCTCTCGAATGTGCCATGAAAACACCAATTTTATACACGAATTTTATACACGAAATACAAACAACATTTTTTGCACAACTGTTAATGTGAATTTACATCGTCTGAAATATATTAAAAATAAATACTTTCAATACATCTTGACGTGGTTTTTTGTCCATATATGTTATCGCTTTTAAACGTTGTCTTGAAAATATTATTCGATGTTTTCAGTAAAATCGTATTAAAAAATGTTTCCTGTCTGAAAAAAATAAGTCCAAAATAACTAAATAATACTTCTCTTTTCCATACGTATTATTCTTAATGTTATGAATAATACTTCCAATACAATTTCACAGCATCCAGTGGTCTTTCTGTGTCGTTACTATAGAAACGGTTTGTTGGCACGCCGCGTGTTTGACTGTGTTTGCTCGTAGCTGCTTCAATTTCAAGTTATTTTCAAGAAGATTGATGTTGAATATGATAGTGGTAGTGATACCTGATCAGATATATCTGAGAAAGCAAATGCAATAGTATGCAATATGTTACCGGCCAAATCCAAGTTAATATATGAGAAAACATATGACCAATTTCGTGAATGGTGCGACAAGAAACATGTAAAAAAGGTTTCTGAAAATATGCTTATATGCTATTTTGAGGAAAAATCTAAAATTATAAAACCTCCTACGTTATGGAGTATCTACTAAATGTTGAAAAGTACATTGAATGTTAAGGAAAATATTGATATAAGGTTGATTGTTTTCAAAATTGGTCCCGCTCATTAAGAACAAAAGCGTCGGATACCGAGGAAAGAAATAAATCTAAAGTTTTATCCAGGGATGATATCAATAAATTTATTCAAGATGCTGATAACGAAACAAATTTACTTTAAGGTACAGATGTAATCATAATTTTGTTGTATAATCATAATTAGTAATTTCAATGCATATTTGCATTGTTTATTTGTTGACAGATGTCATCCAGTTTTTTGTGAGATAGTAGTTCACTCTCTTAGATATTAGCGTAAAAAATACGTAGTGTTCGTAAAGAAGCAAGTTATTTTGAAAATGGTATATTCATTGCAAGAGCGAAAAGATTTACTTGAAATTTATATTCAGTGCAACAAGAATAAGTCTCTTGCTCGGAGGGAGTATGTTAAGTTCTTTCGAGAAAGGCTACCTCCTTCCAAAAATAGTTTTAAAAACATTTATGCACTGTTTAGGAATACCGAATCTCTGAGAGACAAGAAAAGGGAAAGGCGAAGAACAAAAACAGGAGAAGACACAGAACTCAACGCGTTATTATATTTTGCTGAAAATCCATCCAAATCATCCTCTGCCGCAGCAATAGAATTGGATATAAGTATCACAAAGAAGTGTGATAAAAATATTACATCGCCATAATTTTAAACCATATAGTATTTTGCCCGTTCAATATTTAGACGATAAGTTTTTAGTAATATCTCACGAACAGGTGGAGTGATTATATAACAATTAGATATTTTTTTATTCAGAAAATTAAGGACATTATTTTGGTATAAAAATATACAGGGTTTTTCATTTAAAAAAATCATGTTTTATTTTCCACCTTGTATATCTTACGAGATTTTTAATATCCGTGCTCAGATTATAAAAATTCATCAAAAACCGCGTGCACTCCTTTTTTGAATGAGTTAAATCGGCAAAGGATAAGGGAGATAAGGGGGGTGTCAATCGAGACTTACCCGGTACATTTAGTAACTAATTTGAGTTATGAAAAATTTCATTTTTGAATTTTTTTTCCTGCACGCAAATCGCGATGTTTGCTGATTTTTCTATAGCATCTTCCATATTATCGTTGGAAGATATATAAATCCCTGACACAATAATATTAATGAAAACCTAATAAGCAAACATGTTTTTATATTAACATTCCCTCAGGATTCTTGAATTACATTTTCGAAATTAACAATTTTCAATAAAATATTATGATAAATATAGTTATTTGAGCTCATGTGTGTAACTCGTAGAAAAAGTCTCTTTTCTGCATATGGCGTATTTTGACGTAAAACCTACGCCTGATGGGGAAAAAAGTTACTTTACGTAACTTATTGCACAAGTAGCCATTCTGAGGTATTATAAAAATTGTAAATGTAAATTTATCCTAACTGTATAGGCAACGTGACATTTTAATTATTTATTATTTGAAAATTACGAGACTAAGAATAGGTAACAGTTCGATGTGAGTGTGATTTTGCACAGTAACGCTAAGAGACTCTAAGAATATATCTACCTAGGTACTACATCTCCGTGGATGCTGCTGGGATGACCTTGGGCGGTCATTGATTCCAATATCCAATTCTTAACCATATTTCTGCAGCAGGCACCAGTGGAAACGACAGCGGCGAACATAAGCTTTTTTAATTAAAATTTGTGTCCTCCTGTCTTATGGGTAATTAATTGGTTCTTGAGAGGTTAAAAAAATACAATGTCTGCAATATCTACTCGTATGTTAATGTTTTGGTGGTATCGGCTGCTTGATTTTCAGTTATATAGATGGGTTTTATGTCTTATTATAACAAATGAGGTATAGGAAGGAGGATACTAATTATTATAGGTATACCTTAAAATTATTGTGCTATAAGACATGGGTAAAAAAGAATATAATTAATTACGTGATGAACAGTGCCGTGCATTTGCTGATTTTTTACCATGGCAGTCAGTATTTAAGTTCTAAAAATTACAGAGCACAATTGGACGCCGGTGTGCAAAAAGGAACCATGCGAAAAAATTACGAAATTAATATTAAGGCATTGAAAGTTGCAGAAGTAGGTAAACTATATTTTGCAGAAAAGATCCATGTGAAAATTACAATATAACCTTAGGAAATAGGCCAAAAGAACCATTTGTAAACACGAAAGCATCTTAAACTATTTTTCAAAAGGGAACCAAGCGCATAGTTCCTTTTTGTAAATGGTGTTATAGCCGATAAATGTCGCATGGTTCTTTCTTGTAAAACATGAATCGGCTGCTAGACGCTTACAATATATATACTGATATTGTAAGCGTCAGTGCCAGTGCCTAGGGGATGAAACTTCTTGTTTGTTTTCGTTTATAAAAGTGGTGTAAAATGATTTCATGGCATAATAAACAACTAGTGAATATGTGTAATACTACAGTTATTACAGAAAACAAAGGTATGAAAGCAAAGTAAAGCAAAATACTGTAGTAATAGATTATTACGATGGAGATATTTCAAATATCTCTACAGAACCACCATCCTTGAATCCTGAGATTGCGAAGTTGCTAGAGAATCTATCGGATGATTCGGTCAAAGATCCGGATTTTATTATAGATAGCGATGTTTCTTCTCCTGTAATGCGAAAGTTTTTCTCTAATTTTTTTCCCTTATTTTTCCTAGGATGATTCAAATGACGAAATTTTGTACGATGATGCTGAACAAAAAACATATGCAGCACTAATACCAGTACCCTTGGAAACTTCTACGGATACGGATTCAAGTAATGTTAAACAAAAAAAATATACAGGAAGACCAAAAAAGGGCAGCAAAAGAAAACTTGACGGTATGTCGAAGGAAGAAAGAAACATGTATAAGCATAAGGAATATGTGAATTATAAGAAGCAACGAATTGCTTCTAAGGAGTTTGTACCTTTTGATTGCCTGTGTACTGTATCATGCACAACAAAAATATCCGAAGAACAATGCAGAAATGAGTTTATAAAGTTTTCTGAACTTGGTACGTATTTAGCTCAAAATCTGTTTATTGCTGCCAGTGTTAAAGAAATCAAAATAAAAAGAAAACGAGGTATAGGAGTCGTTAAAAAACAGAAACTATTTTCTAGAGAATACTGCCCGAATAAAATTTTTGTACGCCGTAATCTGTTTGTGAAAACTCTAGCTGTATCGACAAAACTGCATTATTAAAAATGAGAAACGAAGATAGTATCACTGACAAAAGAGGCACTCAGGGATGTTGGAATGAGTTAGGAGAACCCTTGAGGAAAGAGGCGATAAATCATATAAATAAATTTCCCAGGTACAAGTCACACTATAGACGTGCTGAAACAGAATCTTCATGTTTACCAGTAGATATGACTCTCACGAAAATGTACGAACTCTACGTAGACGGACGTAATAAGGTAAATGTGGTTAGTTTCTCAACATACAAAAAAATATTTTACGAGAATCTTAATTTAAAATTTAAAACTTAGGTAGGTGTAGGAAAAACTAACTAATTAATTTATTTGTTGCAATGTATGTTATTTGAAAATTAGCCATAGCACGGTCACAGCTAATTGGTTTCGTATTTATCATCATTATATGTCCATAAATCGTTAAACAAATCAGGTGGAAGAGAATGTAAATATGTTTTTTTCTCCCATCCACATCTTAGGTCAAGTTTAAAAGTAGTTCACTACACTACGATCTCATAGCGTCATTAATGTTACCGTTAACCAATTTATATAGTAAATTATTTCTAATCTAAAAATAGATTGCCAATGTTGCATACCTATAATTATTATAAACGATGATTCTTGTATTTTACACATCCTTTATTTTGATATCTGGGATTTTCGGGAATCAATTTCGTCATCATTATTTGCTATGAAAATAAATGACTTCGTTGCTGTTGTTTATTTTTTATTTGAACCTATTGCTTTAATCAGGGACGTATTTATAGCTTTTCACTGGGAGGTTGAACCACCGTGTTTCGTTTTAATCCCCTACATTGACGTGGGCATCAAATGGTGGGGATATAACCGTGTCTTAGTTTTTGGATAGGTACTTAGGTACCTACCGAGGTATTTTAAGAAAAATAAGCAGATGATTTAGAAAAAGTATCAAAACGTAAGGTTTTTTTACAAGATTTTTATTTTGATATCTGGGACTTTCGGGAATCAATTTCGTCATCATTATTTGCCATGAAAATAAATGACTTCGTACTGTTGACGTTATTTATTTTTTATTTGAACCTATTGCTTTATTCAGGGACGTACCTTTTCACTGGGAGGTTTAACCACTGAGTTTCGTTTTGATCCCCTATATTGAAGTGGGGATCAAAACGTCGGGATATAACCGTGTCTTATTTTCTGGGTGGGTACCTACCTAGGTATTTTAAGAAAAATAAGCAAATCATTTCATAAGCAATCATAAGCAATCAAAAAAAATAATAAAACGTAAGGTTTTTTTACAAGATTTTTATAAAATTATAAGTTCAATCTTCTTCTTCTCTCAGCCAACTTATTAATAATTTCTGAGGAATCTAATTCCATTGCCACATCCCGATTAATACTCATTGGTGCGAAACCTGTAAGTCTTTCGTCTATTATATTTCTCATATATGTTTTTGGACGTTTAAGTTTTTTTTAGAAAAACGCCCCTTGGACATTGAACATTGTAACTAGATTAAATCTATCTATAATTTTTTTCTTAATAACTAGAATTAGTTGTTCAGTAAATGAGTATCTAGAGACACACTCCACATAACACTAATCACTTGGTTCATGTGATAGACATATTATGCTTAGAATTCTAGGTACTGTCACTGTCACTAATTCGAACGGTTTTAGTCTCTTTAGCCGTCGAACAAGTCCGCTGTTGTCGATCACTTCGACGTTTTCGTGGTTTTCCAGCCTCTTCTGATGTTTGCCTGCAAACCTCTTAGTCTCATCTTCAACCATAGGCATATTCAGGTCACGATGAATGTCTTCATTGCGAATGTACCACGGCGCTTTGACGATGCTTCGAAGTATTTTATTCTCTATTATTATTTTAACGTTTGAATTTATTTAATGTTGGATTTCTTAGTGCATCCCCAGAGTTGGATGCCATTTGTCTGAATTCGAGGTTTAATTGCCCACATTTCTTCTTCACATGTGTTTTCCATCGAAATTTTGCATCTAGGGTCATGCCTAGATACTTTGCTTCGTTGGCATGTCGGACTTTTTGCTGGTTGACAATCACTGGAGTATAGTCATATTTCTTGTTCGTTAAATTGATTTGAGTCGATTTAGCCCCATTTAGTTTGATGCGCCATTTCTTTGTCCAAGTGATGACATTGTTGAATGCTGTTTGAGGTTTGTTCGTGGCTGACTATGTCTTGGTCAGTAGCTAACAGAATAGTGTCATCGGCGAATGTTGCCGTAACTACTCCGTCGCTTTGTAGGATGTCCTTGGTGTACAGAAGGTAGAGAACAGGTCCAAGGATACTGCCCTGAGGTACTCCAGCGCAAATTTTCTTGAGGTCAGAATATTCTTCTCCATATTTAACTCTGAAGGGGCGTTCAGTAATATATGAATGAAGAATTTGGCTCATTTGTTGGTGCAAATATTTTTCTAGTTTGTATTCCAGGCCCTGATGTCACAGTCGGTCGAATGCATGGGCCACATCTAGGAATATCATCTCGCAGATATTTTTCTCTTCTAGTGCTCTCTCAATTACATCTGTAATTCGATGCACTTGATCCATAGTTGAATGCTTATTACGTTTAAGTGCGGAAAAACCTCGTTCAGGCGTTGCAGTTCATACTGGGAGGGGTGTGGGGAGTTGATATTTGAAGATGTTTCTTAATTATGGAAAAAAAAGTTCATCACAGCCATCCATAGTTTCTAAAGCAGTAGTGGGCTTTTCTTGTTTACACCAGTGATTATGCCATATCTCGTCATCGCTTACGAAAAGTTTTCATTCATCTTCACAAAGAAATATTTTTCCTATTTTTTCTATATATTGCTTTGCAGTTTCAGTGCTTTGGGTCCGGTCAGGAAAAATCATCTCAATTCCTGTAATTGTTTGCTCGTGAGGTTTAAAGCGAACATACCAAGAAATATCAGCAACTTTACCAAGAAATATCAGCAAATATAGAAAATTTAAAAACCAAAATACGACATGTTTTTCGTACAATTACACTGGAAATGTTGGTAAATGTACAACGGTCATTTAGAGAATGAATTGAGTTATGTATAGCAAATAATGGGCGGAATGTTGATCACTATTGAGAAATTAATTTTTAATAGATATTTTTATTGTTATTGCTTATGTTATTAAAGTTATAGTTATGCCATAATTGTTGTTCTTTTGTTATTGTTATTGTTACATTATTATTATTGTTGCTATGTTATTGTTATTGTTACATTATTAAAGTCATTATTGAAAATTTATTCTCGTTATTTAACAATGCGTTATAGTTCATATTAAATTAAAAGCAGTTTTTAATTCTTTAAGTACAAGGCTGATGTAATGTATGTAATTTTTAAGCAAAATTCTGGTAAATCTGTTCGCTGGAATGAAAATTGCAAATATAAAAATAAAACTGCTAGCTTTAGCCCCTGCAATAGCTATACCAGAAGCAAGATAATTTAATTTTACCTAACTGGGCATCAAAAAATACAGGGTGTTCCATTTGAAAAAAAAATCGCAGTTCTAAATTAACTAAATATGGCATGGAAAATGTAACACTTGGTATATTATTTTCGATTATATTTTAATTGCAGAACTTAGACCACTATATGTTCTTATGCTGTGCCAAAAATTAAATTTAGATATAACATGTGAAAAAAGTTATAAAGCTCCTTCCAGACCTTTCCATCTGTCACTTTTTTCTTAAAATGATTAATATCTCCGAAACCTGAGGGTTTAGCCTAGGGTGCGAAACATGTTTTTGACTCAAAAGTTTCCGCTCTTTCCGAATTTTAAAATATATGTAGGTTGTTCCATTTAAAATAAGAAAGTCAGTTGCTGTCCAGGAGACGCCAAAAAAGGATAGCAACAAGCTGGGATAACACACATTTTATATATATATATATTAAGGTATATGAATTTAACAAAGCTCTTATGTCAAATGTTAAAGCAAATGTCTGTTGGGCGACTATTGAGAAATGTGAACTTGTGAAAACCCTTAATGTTGGGCGACAATTGTAATGTATACAATGTGTGAAAATTCTAGAGTATTGTTTTAAGGATTTGATAATTGGGATACGTACAGTGATTACACAGCGAAAAAACACCTGAAAAGATTCCAGGATACTAACTTTGTCTCTTCCCTATTGTATCCTTCCCATGGGCGCCAGTTCGATGAACACTTATTTGTAGTTGGAGAAGGTTCACTGATAAGCACGAGTCCTCTATGGTCAATAAGAGGGGGTTCAATTAGGCCCCTATTTATTTTACAATATTTTAACTTGAAATTTGAAATTATTTTAAAATGGTCAATGGATCTATGATACTTATTACTTTGTTTGGTCAAAGAGATTGAAATTTAAGAATATTTATTAATTATAGATTTTAAATTATGTGCTGAAAATATTGAGATAAGAATAATAAAATTTTTGATATAAATTTATATATATATATATATATATATATATATATATATATATATATATATATATATATATATATATATATATATATATATATATATATATATATATATATATATATATATATATATATATATATATATATATATATATATATATATATATATATGCACGTATAGTGCACATGGAAGTAGAAATTTTAATGCATTATAATTGCAAAATAGTAAAAATGAAATTTTTTAAACCTTATCCTACTCCAACACCTACGTAACTTATTCTAATGACATGGGACTAAGCCTCTGGAACAATATTTACTTAAAATAAATATGTTTTAGATATTTAATTTTATTACCTTATAAAGTTTTATATTAATCCTTTTTGCTTTCGAATCACAACACTAGTCACTATTTTCACATATATATATATATATATATATATATATATATATATATATATATATATATATATATATATATATATATATATATATATATATATATATATATATATATATATATATATATATATATATATATATATATATATATATATATATATATATATATATATATATATACATATATATATATATATATATATATATATATATATATATATATATATATATATATATATATATATATATATATATATATATATACATATATATATATATATATATATATATATATATATATATATATATATATATATATATATATAGATATGCAAGTTATAGTGCACATGGAAGTAGAAATTTTAATGCATTATAATTGCAAAATAGTAAAAATGAAATTTTTTAAACCTTATCCTACTCCAACACCTACGTAACCTATATGTTTTAGATATTTAATTTTATTACCTTATAAAGTTTTATATTAATCCTTATTGCTTTCGAATCACAACACTAGTCACTATTTTCACATTTTCACACTATTTTCATTTATATATATATATATATATATATATATATATATATATATATATATATATATATATATATATATATATATATATATATATATATATATATATATATATATATATATATATATATATATATATATATATATATATATATATATATATATATATATATATATATATATATATATATATATATATATAGATATGCAAGTTATAGTGCACATGGAAGTAGAAATTTTAATGCATTATAATTGCAAAATAGTAAAAATGAAATTTTTTAAACCTTATCCTACTCCAACACCTACGTAACCTATATGTTTTAGATATTTAATTTTATTACCTTATAAAGTTTTATATTAATCCTTATTGCTTTCGAATCACAACACTAGTCACTATTTTCACAAAACCGGTTTGTGTACACTGATGCTGGAGTCTGCTGCTGCCCTCTACTGGGACGTTGCTCTACTTTTTAGAATGCGGCTAACTTCTTTTACACGCCTGCTGCCATCTACAGGAAACTGCCGTACTCTGGAATGTGCTTTTGTAAATTAATACTCCTTTTCTTGGTCTGCTTGCCACACTCGTCTATATTACCAGTAGTGCTGTCTGGAGATGCTACACTTGTTATGTCGTATTTTCGACAAAAATCCCTTAATACCGTAGCTGAAATTAACTTTAAAACGTTTCCCTTTGGGATTCCACGGACGTCGCACTATTTTATTGAATTTAATTTACTTATAACAATTAATTTACCGAATTCACTTCAAATTTGTTTTTAAAAAGTGCTTAAGAATTTCCCAGTGGGATTCTGCACACCATAGCACCATTTTAAACACCTTAAACTACTTTTAAACATTAAATTTTATGAATTTTAGCTCACATAAAACCAGCTAGCTGTTGATTACCACGCTATCACTGTTAAACTGCCTGCATTATTATGCGTCTCTAACGAACTTCTTTCCGGTTAAACAAATGCGTTTCCTCCTGTAATCCAGCTTCTTGTTTTATCTTTGTTGACAACTCTGGCCAATCACATCAATGCTATTTTTAACACTCGGAGTAGTTTCCACAAACACCAAAACACTTTCACTTCGCTCGACGCGCGTTTCGCCAACCAAGTTGGAATCATCCGAAGACGATTAAAAACTAATCTTAAACTAAAAATCTACCCTATTTATATTATTTATGGTGAAATCATTAGTCACGCTTCAATGATTAGTTGCTAAGCAACGCGTAAAGCGGGCTATACGGTATAGGTCCCTTGTCGCTACTCATACTAAAACACTCGGAGTAGTTTCCACAAACACCAAAACACTTTCACTTCGCTCGACGCGCATTTCGCTAACCAAGTTGGCATCATCCGGAGACGATTAAAACTAATCTTAAACTAAAAATCTACCCTATTTATACTATTTATGGTGAAATCGTTAGTCACGCTTCAATGATAAGTTGCTAAGCAACGCGTAAAGCGGGCTATACGGTATAGGTCCCTTGTCGCTATTCATACTACTTTTACATTGTACAATTTCTATGCTCTCAAATGCATCCAATTATCTATTATTGGTCACATTTCTGACTAATCTTAAATTACTAATATCTATTCTATGATTGTTGTCAAAAGCATGTTGTGCAACACTAGACTTATCTGTTCTTCCGTATTTTAGATGAGCTATATGTTCTTTAAATCTGGTGTTAATTGATCGTCTCGTTTGTCCAACATATTTTCGATCACAATCATTACAACTAATTTCGTAAATCCCAGACCTTTCATTTGGAACAATTTTATCCTTTTGAATCCTAATCATTGAAGCGTGATTAATGATTTCACAATAAATAGTATACATAGGGTAGATTTTTTGTTTAAGATTAGTTTTTAATCGTTTCCGGATGATGCCAACTTGGGTGGCGAAACGCGCGTCGAGCGAAGTGAAAGTGTTTTGGTGTTTGTGGAAACTACTCCGAGAGTTATAGTTACATCAAAGGTTCCAGCCCTATCGAGTAATGCTATTTTTATAAATTAATTAGGTTTACCGTTAAATGCCATAACGGTATCATACTCCCAGTTTAAACTTCTAAGCTATAGACAATAATCACATTTACCTTTCGTAATGTAATTTCAATATTCACAATACAGCCGTCATGTCTTTCTTTTATCTGCTTCTAGGTTACAGGTCTCGAGGCCCCATTTTCACGTGACACTAACGCAATTTTCTTTCTAAATACACAAAGTTTATGTGGATGTTATATTACATAAATTTTGTTGAGACTTGTCTATTACGATTATGTGACTTTTAGATTTTTGTGCCGATAAATAACTTTTATATTAATATAAATAGATGTTGACCAATCAGATTCATCGTTGCCGGTTGACATTTGTATTGCTCTTGAAACCCATAGAGATGCGTGCGTGAGCAATGTTACTAGAGTTGGGACTTCTTATTGAACATAAAATTTACATTATTTCATGGTTTGATGTATTTATAATGTCTTCTTCTTATTTTTTGGTTTTTTTTTGCTAACCATATTATGTTCCGCCGAGAGAAATTCATTTTCTTGACCACTTTTCATGTCAGGAGATTTGAAATTACTTGTAACAAACAATCGTTGCCTTAGCAACCATAAACTTCATAGGCGAAATATGATGTCAAAATAATATTCTATAATAACATAAGAAATGCGTGAATTTGTACTTTTAGGTGTGTTCCCGAACTTCCTTTCACGCAAAATAAAATGTCACTTTGATTAAGAACTGGTAACATAATTTTTTTCTCCCAAAAACGCATTATGAACTCAAAAACAACTCATTGAAGGTAAAAACGTACAATGGTCGTGGACATATAGTATTAACATATAGTATTCAATTCTGTCATTAATTTCTTGTTGAATAATATACTATCATTTTCGTGAGAACTAGGTTATCATCTACATATGACGTTAACACGCGTATATTCAACAATAAAATCATATGTCGGCAGAAAGTCATAAATCAATCAATTAAGTATTTAGCAAGTTAATGTAAAAAGCTTTACTTTACTTTACTTAACATGTACCCAATAGGCACTCAATCGAAACGAGATCAAAATAAACAATTATCGGGCATAATGAATCGTGAATCTTGCATGAAATTAATTAGAATTACGTTTGAATGCTTAACTTAACATGCTAACAGGTTTTACGTGGATCGATGCGAAAACTAGAGGTAGGTATTTCAATAATTCCGTTTTCCGTTATTTTATCCTGTAACCATCTTAATTATTTGCATATGTTATAAGAACTAATCCCAGACCACCTTTTAAATTAGTAGTTTGATAATCTACGTAATATGAACTGAATGATGTACATATAGGTATTTATGGCCAATAATAGCCGTTTTATAATAGTTAAATTAGCCGAAAAATGAGATAATCGAAGAAATAATTTGTGTAAATAATCTTTTATATTCTGCTTTTATATTCTTCTCACAAATGATAGACCGTGAGCTGAGCGGCAAATAATATGCCTCATAGGGTACAAAAGGTTTGAAATTTTTGAGTGAAAGAACTTTACATAGGTAGTAAATAACCGGCCGTCTGCCAGCGCCGAGTGGTCAACTTTTCGAATTACAGCCTCTCAAATTTGGCAAAAACTTTCGTACATTTACCTCACAAGGTACATGCTTAAAATTGTACAGGCACATTTGCAAAAGTACTATTAAGTAGGAAATGTGCGGCAGACGTCTCCACCTGGACGCGTTCTTAGGGCAGACGCCCGAAAGTACGGCAAAAATCAGACGCAACTTACCTCATAAGGTACATGCATGATTTTCGGCTTAAATGAAAGCTTTTTTAATGTAGATTTGAGTAAATTTCGAAAACGCCGACAGACGGCCAACTAACAGCAGCAGACGCATCCGAATTTTCAAATTTGAAAAAAGTCATGTCTATGTTCCTCATGTGGCACATGTTTTCGACGTTGGTGGTGCATCTGGAGCACTAACACTAAGTTAAAAACGTATTACAGACCATTGTCATTAGACATATTTTTGAAACAGACACCCTCAAAATAAGACAAAATCAGACGTAACTTACCTTATAAAGTACATGCATGATTTTCAGGTCATTAAAGCTTTTTTAATGTAGATTTGAGATAAATTTCGAAAACGCCGACAGACGGCCAACTAACAGCAGCAGACGCATCCGAATTTTCAAACATCATGCATGATTTTCAGGTCAAATTAAAGCTTTTTTAATGTAGTCATAATAAATTTCGAAAAAAACGACAGACCGTCAACTAACAATAGCAGATGGTTTAATAATAATAACATCAACGTAGGACATAACATTTCGTAATTAAAATATAATCTATATCATTTTATAAATGAAAATATAATCTATATCAAAATATAATCATTTTGTAAAATCACATATTCTTTGGATCAAAAATCCCATTATGTGAGAAAAAATAACATAATAATATTATGTATATTATATACATTACATATTATGAAATATATAATGTTAAAAACAAGAAACTAAACAATAATTCTGAAAATATTTTTGAGAGATGTACTGAATTTTTGATTCAAGTTCCCGAACAACGACGACCATCTAATTCTCTTCGAAATGATAATTTCAAGATATCGTTAGTAAAATTTCTCTGAGAATTATGGAACAGTGATTTGTTTACAGAAATATTAAACATAAAAATTCCATATGTAAATTGCGAAGATATTTGCTTTAAATATACTTGCGCAAATGGACATATACAACGAGAAACTAGCAATGACATGAGCTGCAGCCACGAAGAGGCAGGCAGTCGTATTGTTTATCACTTGTCAAAGATTCAGGAAAACAGGAATGTAAAGTAGAATTTTAATGTTTAATATTTCTGTAAACAAATCACTGTTCCATAATTCGCAGAGAAATTTTACTAACGATATCTTGAAATTATAATTTCGAAGAGCTTTCGTCAAATCGGATGGTCGTCGTTCTTCAGGGACCTTGAATCAAAAAATTCTCAAAAATATTTGCGCGTTTATCACGCTCTAAATCTTTAATTGGTGGAGTAAGAAACTTATAAAAAACGAGATGGATTGTGTTTCCTTTGTGTTGACCTTTGTGTTGACAAACCAAGAAAGGGCAAAGTAAAACCATTTGCACTGCATTTGAGAAAAGACGATAACGCTCAACAAATATTTAGTACATTTGGCGAGAGTGAAAAGCTCTCCAGTGAGCAGACAGTATGCGTGGAAAATTTGATTTGTGCCATGTATGGAAAGCCTAATCCATAAATACTCCATTTGATAAATTGAAAAAATTTGGCGGTAGTATGTTACCTCCATGTAGTGATGTACTGAAGATGAAAAGAGTCAATCAAATTTGTGCTGTCTGGAACTACGCAACCGAGGAACCAAAATTCTAAAAGATTTTTAAATTTTAAGAGATCCCCATATGGAACCTGATATAGCAAGTGAAGAAATAGATATTTATGTTTCATCTGAAGATGAAGCCGATGATTGATGAAATTCATAATGTGATCTTATATACGTATAAATGCGAATTTTATTTCAGTATTATTTCATAATTATTGTTTAGTTTCTTGTTTTTAACATTATATATTTCATAATATGTAATATGGGTTTACAAAAAACAACACAGTTATAAATAAACTTTAATAATAACATCAACGTACATAACATTTTGTAAATTAAAATCACATATTCTTTGGAACAAAAATCACATTATGTGAGAAAAAATAACATAATAATTGTTGATGGTCTGCCGGTTTTTTCGAAATTTATTATGACTACATTAAAAAAGCTTTAATTTGACCTGAAAATCATACATGTACCTTATAAGGTAAGTTACGTCTGATTTTGTCTTATTTTGGGGCGTCTGTTACAAAAATATTTCTAATGACAATGGTCTGTAATACGTTTTTAACTTAGTGTTAGTGCTCCAGATGCACCACGAATATCGAAAACATGTAGGTACCACATGAGGAAAATAGATATGACTTCTTTCAAGTTTGAAAATTCGGATGCGTCCGCTGCTGTTAGTTGGCCGTCTGTTGGCGTTTTCGAAATTTATCTCAAATCTACATTAAAAAAGCTTTAATTTGACCTGAAAGTTATGCATGTACCCTATAAGGTAAGTTACGTCTGATTTTGTCTTATTTTGAGGGCGTGTGTTTCAAAAATATGTCTAATAACAATGGTCTGTAATACGTTTTTAACTTAGTGTTAGTGCTCCAGATGCACCACGAATATCGAAAACATGTAGGTACCACATGAGGAAAATAGATATGACTTCTTTCAAGTTTGAAAATTCGGATGCGTCTGCTGCTGTTAGTTGGCCGTCTGTCGGCGTTTTCGAAATTTATCTCAAATCTACATTAAAAAAGCTTTAATTTGACCTGAAAGTTATGCATGTACCCTATAAGGTAAGTTACGTCTGATTTTGTCTTATTTTGAGGGCGTCTGTTTCAAAAATATGTCTAATAACAATGGTCTGTAATACGTTTTTAACTTAGTGTTAGTGCTCCAGATGCATCACGAATATCGAAAACATGTAGGTACCACATGAGGAAAATAGATATGACTTCTTTCAAGTTTGAAAATTCGGATGGGTCTGCTGCTGTTAGTTGGCCGTCTGTCGGCGTTTTCGAAATTTATCTCAAATCTACATTAAAAAAGCTTTAATTTGATTTGATTTTCTCTTATTTTGAGGGCGTCTGTTTCAAAAATATGTCTAATGACAATGGTCTGTAATACGTTTTTAACTTAGTGTTAGTGCTCCAGATGCACCACGAATATCGAAAACATGTAGGTACCACATGAGGAAAATAGATATGACTTCTTTCAAGTTTGAAAATTCGGATGGGTCTGCTGCTGTTAGTTGGCCGTCTGTCGGCGTTTTCGAAATTTATCTCAAATCTACATTAAAAAAGCTTTAATTTGATTTGATTTTCTCTTATTTTGAGGGCGTCTGTTTCAAAAATATGTCTAATGACAATGGTCTGTAATACGTTTTTAACTTAGTGTTAGTGCTCCAGATGCACCACGAATATCGAAAACATGTAGGTACCACATGAGGAAAATAGATATGACTTCTTTCAAGTTTGAAAATTCGGATGGGTCTGCTGCTGTTAGTTGGCCGTCTGTCGGCGTTTTCGAAATTTATCTCAAATCTACATTAAAAAAGCTTTAATTTGATTTGATTTTCTCTTATTTTGAGGGCGTCTGTTTCAAAAATATGTCTAATGACAATGGTCTGTAATACGTTTTTAACTTAGTGTTAGTGCTCCAGATGCATCACGAATATCGAAAACATGTAGGTACCACATGAGGAAAATAGATATGACTTCTTTCAAGTTTGAAAATTCGGATGGGTCTGCTGCTGTTAGTTGGCCGTCTGTCGGCGTTTTCGAAATTTATCTCAAATCTACATTAAAAAAGCTTTAATTTGATTTGATTTTGTCTTATTTTGAGGGCGTCTGTTTCAAAAATATGTCTAATAACAATGGTCTGTAATACGTTTTTAACTTAGTGTTAGTGCTCCAGATGCATCACGAATATCGAAAACATGTAGGTACCACATGAGGAAAATAGATATGACTTCTTTCAAGTTTGAAAATTCGGATGGGTCTGCTGCTGTTAGTTGGCCGTCTGTCGGCGTTTTCGAAATTTATCTCAAATCTACATTAAAAAAGCTTTAATTTGATTTGATTTTCTCTTATTTTGAGGGCGTCTGTTTCAAAAATATGTCTAATGACAATGGTCTGTAATACGTTTTTAACTTAGTGTTAGTGCTCCAGATGCACCACCAACATCGAAAACCTGTACCTACCACATGAGGAAAATAGACATGACTTTTTTCAAATTTGAAAATTCGGACTAACTAACGTCTGCTGCTGTTAGTTGGCCGTCTGTCGGCGTTTTTGAAATTTATCTCAAATCTACATTAAAAAAGCTTTAATTTGACCTGAAAATCATGCATGTACCCTATAAGGTAAGTTACGTCTGATTTTGTCTTATTTTGAGGGCGTCTGTTTCAAAAATATGTCTAATAACAATGGTCTGTAATACGTTTTTAACTTAGTGTTAGTGCTCCAGATGCATCACGAATATCGAAAACATGTACCTACCACATGAGGAAAATAGACATGACTTTTTTCAAATTTGAAAATTCGGATGGGTCTGCTGCTGTTAGTTGGCCGTCTGTCGGCGTTTTCGAAATTTATCTCAAATCTACATTAAAAAAGCTTTAATTTGACCTGAAAGTTATGCATGTACCCTATAAGGTAAGTTACGTCTGATTTTGTCTTATTTTGAGGGCGTCTGTTTCAAAAATATGTCTAATAACAATGGTCTGTAATACGTTTTTAACTTAGTGTTAGTGCTCCAGATGCATCACGAATATCGAAAACATGTAGGTACCACATGAGGAAAATAGATATGACTTCTTTCAAGTTTGAAAATTCGGATGGGTCTGCTGCTGTTAGTTGGCCGTCTGTCGGCGTTTTCGAAATTTATCTCAAATCTACATTAAAAAAGCTTTAATTTGATTTGATTTTCTCTTATTTTGAGGGCGTCTGTTTCAAAAATATGTCTAATAACAATGGTCTGTAATACGTTTTTAACTTAGTGTTAGTGCTCCAGATGCATCACGAATATCGAAAACATGTAGGTACCACATGAGGAAAATAGATATGACTTCTTTCAAGTTTGAAAATTCGGATGGGTCTGCTGCTGTTAGTTGGCCGTCTGTCGGCGTTTTCGAAATTTATCTCAAATCTACATTAAAAAAGCTTTAATTTGATTTGATTTTCTCTTATTTTGAGGGCGTCTGTTTCAAAAATATGTCTAATGACAATGGTCTGTAATACGTTTTTAACTTAGTGTTAGTGCTCCAGATGCACCACCAACATCGAAAACCTGTACCTACCACATGAGGAAAATAGACATGACTTTTTTCAAATTTGAAAATTCGGACTAACTAACGTCTGCTGCTGTTAGTTGGCCGTCTGTCGGCGTTTTTGAAATTTATCTCAAATCTACATTAAAAAAGCTTTAATTTGACCTGAAAATCATGCATGTACCTTATGATGTAGGTTGCGTCTGTTTTTTGCCGTACTTTCGAGCGTCTGCCCTAAGAACGCGTCCAGGTGGAGACGTCTGCCGCACATTTCCTACTTAATAGTACTTTTGCAAATGTGCCTGTATAATTTTAAGCATGTACCTTGTGAGGTAAATGTACGAAAGTTTTTGCCAAATTTGAGAGGCTGTAATTCGAAAAGTTGACCACTCGGCGCTGGCAGACGGCCGGTTATTTACTACCTATGTAAAGTTCTTTCACTCAAAAATTTCAAACCTTTGGTACCCTATGAGGCATATTATTTGCCGCTCAGCTCACGGTCTACCGGGTGACACAGAAGACATGTAACGCTCTGTAACTTGTAACAATGTAACGGAAGTGACGCAAACTTTGTTATTTTAAATGGCACCCTGTATATTTTTTTTGCCCATCTGATTCGTATTTAAATTCTCTATTCAACCATGTATCGCACCATGGCATTTGTTTTTAAACTGACAGTTAATAATCATTTTATTGTATTAAGCATAGGTGGCCATGATATGAACCTTGGCAGATATTGATGCTTAGTGTGCCGTGATATCGAAAGTCGTCTGCTACGCAACTTTGTGCCTCATATTTTTTTTGGGCATAATCAGTAGCTGAACAGACTAACTAGATCTTTCTTATTTAAAAGAAAAAATCTCTAAAAAACCAACGATATTATAAAAACTAAGATAGGAACTCCATTTTTTTATTTGACCTACTTAAGAAATACTTATTTATCTTTTATTTTCGGCCATTACAATTGCTGTACCTATCCCATTTTGCTTTCCTCATTAAAATTAGTATCGATAATTATTGCATAGTTAGAACATTGTTACTACCTACTGTAACAAAAATATTTAGTTAGGCAGGCCATGGAAACAAAATAAAATGAAAAAAGACGCGTCATTTTGGTTTGACAATTAAGATTTGTTTACTTGACAACGATTTAAGTATTTATTGTTAAATTATACCTAAGTTAGCGCGTTTTAAATAGTATTTTTATCATGTATCCAAGAAATGAAAAAGTAGATATGCTATTAATCTATGGCGAATGTAAAAAAAATAGCAGACAGGCTGCTCAGTTATATGAAAGATTTCCCGAAAGAAATCATCCACCGTACAATTATTTTGGAAGAGTTGAACAGCAATTCAGAAGAGAACAAAATGTACCTGGAAATAATTTTATTATCGATGAAGAATCGGAGATCAATGTATTGGCAATTATCGGGGCAGATCCCACAATTTCGATAAGACATATTGAGGACCAAACCGGTGTAAATCGGGAATCAGCTCGACGCATTTTGAGGAAACATAAATTTAAATCATACAAGTATCAAATACACCAGCATTTATACGAAAATGATTTTCAAAGAAGATTGGACTATTGTAATTGGTTTTTCAACAGACACAATGTGGACAATAATTTTCATAAACAAATTTTATTTTCCGACGAATGCAGGTTTATTTGGACTTATTCAATAATAACAACACTCGTTATTGGGCACAGGAAAATCCCAGAATTATGAAAGAAAGTGCATATCAGGAGCGATTTAGTTTTAATGTATGGTTGGGGGTACGTGGCAGATGAATTATTGGGCCAATAATTTTTGACGGACCATTAAATGGAGAAAGATATTTGGATTTTTTGCAAAACCAGATCGAGGATTTTTTGGAAGAACTGCCACTTAATGTTGACCCAATAATGTTTCAACAGGATGGGCTCCACCACATAACTGCAGAGTAGTGATGAATTACGTAAATGAAAGGTTTGGAGATAACTGGATGGTAACAAATGGACCCGTAAGATGGCCTGCAAGGTCACCGGACCTTACGCCGCTCGATTTTTTCATATGGGGCCACCTCAAGGAAAAAGTTGATAGGACTCCACCAACAAACCGAGAAGACATGGAAATGAGAGTCAGAAGAGCCATTCATGGGATTACTGAATTACAGTTAGATAACATGCTTAGAGCTACCGTCACAAAAACTCGATTGTGCAAAGATAATAACGGACAACATTTTGAGCACCTAGTGTAAAAAATATTTTTTGTATTTAGTGTTTCAGTAAATCTTTTATTTTAATTTCATTCCTTCGATATAAAAATGTATTCCTTAGTGTAATGGTTTTTCATTATTATTATGTTTTTTATTTATTAAATAATTCCTTTTACCTTCTTTTATTTTGTTTCCACCGCCTGCCTAACTAAATAGTTTTGTTCCAGTAGGTAGTAACAATGTTCATTACTATGCAATAATTATCGATACTAATTTTAATGAAGAAAGCAAAATGGGATAGGTACAGCAATTGTAATGGCCGAAAATAAAAGATAAATAAGTATTTCTTAAGTAGGTCAAATAAAAAAATGGAGTTCCTATCTTAGTTTTTATAATATCGTTGTTTTTTTTAGATTTTTTCTTTTAAATAAGAAAGATCTAGTTAGTCTGTTCAGCTACTGATTATGCCCAAAAAAATACGTGACACAAAATTGCGTACCAGAAGTCTTTCGATATCACGGCACACTAAGCATCAATATCTGCCAAGGTTCATATCATGGCCACCTATGCTTAATACAATAAAATGATTATTAACTGTCAGTTTAAAAACAAATGCCATGGTGCGATACATGGTTGAAAAGAGAATTTAAAGACGAATCAGATGGGCAAAAAAAATATACAGGGTACCATTTAAAATAACAAAGTTTGCATCACTTCCGCTTAAACCGGAAGTTTAAGGAAATGTTTGATATGCTCAAAAAAAGGACTATTATGTAATATACAACACTCCCAAAGTTGAAAATTTTAACTTTTTAAATAGTAAAGTTACAGAGCGTTACAGAGCGTACATGTCTCCTGTGTCACCCGGTATAATATTTGTATAAAAATTGTGGTATATGGGCGGAATAATTTCCAGTAGCTCAAGGAGATTTTTCTTTTTTTTCTCATTTATGATATTGCCCGTAGGATACAACAGTGGAAGTTGATTTTCATATAAAGTTGATTTCCTCTTACTAATATCAACTGCGTCGAAAATAATCTCTTCCATGTTTGAAAATTTATATCGAATTATTCAATTCAATATATGAGTATATATCACTGGATTTTAAGCCACTCAACCTTGGTTTTGGTTTCCGAAATTTTTCTGTTGGTTATGTTACTTTCAAGTACTTTAGTGGAAATAAAATCAGATTTTGTCTTTTCTATCACTTTGAAGGGGTTTTCCTTCCTAGGTTTTTTCGATTACCAATTGCCATTCTTTAGGTATAAAGACATGAGGATGAAATTTTTTCTCCTTCTCTATTAAGCCGAAATCTCGACCGCATGGCAAGTAGGAATGGCCACTGACCAAAAACTTGTGGTCTATTTTTTCTACGATCAAATCTGGGGATGCAGTGATGTAATTGCAGTGATTAATAGCTTTATATTGCGGTTCTGATCTCCGCACTGGTCAGAATACATGATAAGGCTTTTTGAAGTGACATAATGTTTGATATAATACAACATGCAAGAGCCTACCTCTTGAGGCAATTCATCCCAATCAAACATGAGTTATATGTGCCCATATCATGAATATTAAAGCAGTATGTCCATAATTGCCTTTTGTAATAAACAATTCCAGCAGTTAATACAGGTGTGGG
>CAXKVY010014683.1:0-24602 GCA_964058915.1 Tetropium fuscum | reverse complement strand
TATCTTTAAAAAATGATAATTTAACTAAATGATTTCTCGATTTCGACAAAAACACACTACCTAGAGACTACACACTACCTAGACACTCCGCGCTATCTAGACATTAAATTTTCTTTGTATCTCTTATGTGATTTATTTGCAGAGGCCCGTAGGGTGTGATACTGATAAAAGGGCAGATACTGATAAAAGGGCAGCCGATTTAGGTCAAGTAATTGCTGCATTCACCCAGGAAAGACTTGTCAATATGACCAATTGTAACAACATTAATTCAGGTAAATATTATATCAATAAAAACCTGTTACATTCTCTTGTTTGTAATTCTAGAGGCAATCTTTGATTTTGGGGCAATAGGTGTGTCCACAAAAAAATAATATACATTAAAAGTAGTGAAGAATTAACCTTTTGACCTAATAATAGCAATATTAGAACTGTGCCTGAAAAAAAGTCAATCCGAACTACAACAGCGTCCGTAGAAAGTGCTTACCTTATTTGATTCGGATAAACGCGTTGTCATTGGTTCGACGTCACATGCTTGCTAGGTCTGCAGGCGCGATAGATCAACCGTACTCCGTACTGTACAGCGTTAGGTTTATTCCGTGACGTTCTCGTTAGAACGAAGTCTGCATATTATTCACAGTATTATCTAGTTGTGCCTTTATTATTTAGAACGTCAAATATAGTTTGCTTATTGCTTGTTGTCAAATATGGAGGAGGGTTTCCAGAAAGGAGATTCACATAATTTGCCGAACGTAGATATGATTATGACATCCGATTTTCTCGCGTCAAATACCGACTTCAACCAGCCCCAATCCAGTGGTGTGAAAGCTAGTCGGCATAATAACTATCGGCAATAACAATAGCTATCGGCACAAATAACCAGCTCGTCCTAGTTCATAATAGTCACTAATATAACATCCAGTTTGACGCATACAGCTGGCATGTGTTGTCATCCGCCTAGTCTCGCTCGCGGGAGCATTTTCCTAGCCTCGCTGCGTTGGGGTAATTGCTTTTACGAATAACGCAGAAAGTAAATAACTATTTTTCTTTTTTAATCTATATGGGTTTATAATATCCATAGATCTATCATTTTCAGTTGAAAGCAAAATTTTGTGGACAGATTACATTTAATTGCAATCTGGACTATGTATTTTTCGTATGTTTACAATGAGCTGGTCAGCATTGTTGGGAAGAATGTCTGCCATAAAGTATGATTTAATTGCATTTAAACTTAGGAGGTTAGTATTTAGCCATTTATTCACATTAATTAACATTAATACATTATGACCATTTTTTGAAAATTATCTATAAAAATAAATGTGCGTGTTGAAAATCAAAACAATAATGCCCCCTTAAAGCCGGTGGCCATGGTAATCATAAACTCAAATAATTGTCCTTGTGGAAGTCTGTTTTTGTTCTAATGGATATTTTATTGAAATTCTGAAGTGCCAGGAAAACGCGTGAAACGCCTTGAAAATTTTAAAAATTCATGATGTAGGTACGCGCACTTCATTATGTGTCTGCCAGTTTTGGCACTACCTGTTTAATTTGGCACGAGCCGCCACTGCCTTGAGGTTCTGTTCTTCTTCCTCTCCTCCTCTTTCTTTATCTGCGCGTTTCGGAGCTAAGTTGAGGTTGGACAAGCTAAACAGTGATAAACCGAGAAATCCGCTATTTTTGTTCCCATTTTCGTCCATGTCACTACTTTTCTCAAGTCTCATGAGACTCCTTGTTTAAAGACTCCATGTATCAAGATTCCTTGGTATTTTTGTGTTGCTTTATAAGGCCTCGCGTAATAAATTGCATATATTATTTAAGGTAAAGGTACATGACCCGAGTTTGAAAATGTTTCAGGGAAATAGTTTTATAGTTTTACGTCAGTTTCTCAGGATCATGAGCGAAGCTAAAATATTTAATAGCATACAACTGTCGGAATTTTCTCCCTGAGTACACCTTTGCCCTGACAACATTTGTCTCGCCCTGAAATATTACGTATCAAAGTGTCCCTACTCAAAACAGGTGAAGTTAGTCATTATTAATTACCTATCCTTGGATTTTGTAAATTCCCCATGCACGAACCCATTTAGCAGGGCATGCTACGCCTAGAACCGAGAAAAACTCATTAATCATTCTGGTGTTACTATTCAAATACAGCTAATAAAATCCCATAATTTCATTCATTCTTTAATACTGGTGTAGTAAAGAGTGATTTATAAAACATGCAGAGGCGTATAGAAAAATTACCCCGCATTGCGTGGGACTGATGCACGATATTTAAATTTTAGTCTTGGACAAATTTTTACAGATGACCTATGTGTGAACAGGATGACAGATAATTCTGAGATTTTCTTTAGAGGTAATATATGGTAGTGCTTTAATAAATTTTATTAAAATTAAATATTTTAATAGTATAATTATGCAACAACCATTTAATGATAGCTATTAAGACACAAGCATGACAATCATGAATGCGAGTGCCTTAATGGCCATTAAATGTGAGTTGCATACACTATTTTTTCTACGACCTGTCATAACAAACCTACAATTAGTTTTTGTATGTTTTACTTGAAATTATTTAAAAATTTCAGAAATTATGTATTACTTATTGTATGTTTTATTATAAATTACAATTTAGGAAATATCATGGAAACTATTATAATTGGAACACAGAAATATCAGAAAATCAAGATTTAACAAATCAGAGTTAGTGATTGGTCTAGCAAAAAGTGCTTGGTAACCAAGGAAATTGTATTTTGTTTCATAAAACCATTTCCTTAGTAATACATAATAAGGAAAAAGAGAACGTAAAAGACATTCAAGCAGATCGCCACATACTTGTTGTGTATGTAAAAATATTAAATATAATTAACATAATACTGGATAGGGCTGGAACCTTTGATGTAATTATAACACTCGGAGTAGTTTCCACAAACATTAAAACACTTTCACTTCGCTCGACGCGCGTTTCGCCAACCAAGTTGGCATCATCCGGAGACGATTAAAACTAATCTTAAACTAAAAATCTACCCTATTTATACTATTTATGGTGAAATCATCAGTCACGCTTCAATGATCAGTTGCTAAGCAACGCGTAAAGCGGGCTATACGGTATAAGTCTCTTGTCGCTATTCATACTATTTCTACATTTTACAATTTCTATGCTCTCAAATTACTAATATCTATTCTATTATTGTTGTCAAAAGCATGTTGTGCAACACTAGACTTAACTGTTCTTCCATATTTTAGATGAGCCATATTCTCTTTAAATCTGGTGTTGTTATTTGATCGTCTCGTTTGTCCATATTTTCGATCACAATCATTACAACTAATTGCGTAAATCGCAGACCTTTCATTTGGAACAATTTTATCCTTTGGATTGTCTAAGAGTTGTTGTAAATTATTACTCGACGAATGAATCGCTGTTATACCCACGTTTTTGAAGACCTTACTCAAACCACCTGTAAACCGGGTTTGTACGGGATGGATACATATTTTGTCTCTATATCCTTTTGAAAGGTCGTAGAATTACGAAGTGTGTCCTTAAATTTACTTTGCTTCCTAATTAGTTTTTCAACTATATCTCTAGGATAACCATTACTCACAGCTATATCTAGATAATATCTTATATCTTAAATATATAGATATAGCTGGATATAGCTAGATATATTAAAGATATCTTAGATATATCTAGATATCTTAATTATTTTTATTAACTTCACTTTAGTATAAAACCTTTGGTATAAGACCTCCGGAAAAATCTGAGCAGCCGATAGGCAAAATAAAAAATCAATCAATATACATCTCCTGCATGAGAGGCCGTTTAATTCAGGTAAACTAAATTAAAAGGAGAGGTGTTTTATATGATCTGTAGAATTTATGACCTCGAGGTCACTCCGAATGGACGAAATGTGAAACCTGTCCGTCGACTAAAAAATTAAATTTTAGGACTCTGATAAAGAATGATTTTTAAACAAATTAATTTATTGCACCTTTATTTCAAGATGGTTGATGGCGTGGCCTTCCGCCAAGGTCAGAAACTTGTTTTGCTTAGGGTATAAACCTAAATAACTTAAATTAGACCTACCTTACCTTTTGCACGCCAAATTGACCATATTGATCGACCCAATAACTTTGGACTGTTATTTGGGGAACTAAGCCACGCATATATAAAGCCACATATATATATGGCCATCAGAAAAAAAATATTTCTCTCCCTTCAGGCAATGCCTTTCACGATCTGCTAAAAGCATTACTGAGATGACTTTCTCAAGATTCGGAGAACTTAACAGTTCCCCTTCCAAGTGAGCCCTGATCTTCTTTTGGCGGCGTAGGATTTCAATACTGGGCCATAGGAATAAGTTTATATAACATACAACAATGTATACTTACTGCTATGCTCCCGAATACTGAATTACTCATGGAATAAATTAATTGAATCAGTATTCTTGCTATAAATCACCTTTGGCTAATGCAGTTTCTGCCGGTGGAAAAACAAGGTCATTAACTTCAGCGGTTTGGTAAATTGAGCTACCAATTCAATCAGGCAGATCTGCTCAGACCACGAAACAGCAGGAGTACATTATCATGGCTAATAGCTAATTACGGATGGAATCCACCTGAAATTGGGTTGATGTGCACTTAAATCTCCTCATACGTTGTAATTGGGGTATAAAATTTGTCGTACTCGTCTGCAGCGTACTTGATCTCGCTTACTTGATTTTAATTCGCGTCACTTAACCCCTTTGTGTTCCTTATTACCACCATTGAACCGAATTGTTCTTAAAAATTATGGTTCGTGGCTGATGCGATAGTTCGAAGGATTTTTAATTTCCCAAATATACAAAATATATAAAATTAATACATAAATAAATAAATAATATTTTCTGCCAAATTATGTATGATTGCATCCAAAAGCTCTAGAAATCCTTCGATTCTGGGGCCGAGAATAATCGGTTGTTTGTCAACCTAATTTTGCCAATATCATCGTCGTTATTATTCCTTACTTATTTGAATCAGAATAAGGTAGGTGTGTAATAGTTTCTCAACTGATCTCTAGACATTATGTAATATGTATTTGATCGAAGTGCAGTACAAAAACTGCAGCACATAGGTCCCATTGGACTCCTTGTACTTCTCCTCTTGTTTTCTTAGCCGGCAGCGTCGAGTTAGGATTCCTGTTGAGAATAGTAGGTTTCCTCTAGACACTGCTGGATAATTCTTCAGCAGCTCCTCGTTTCATCCCATAACTTCTCAATTTCTCATGTGAATTTAAATTTCATACGGTTGTCCTTGATCATCTATTATATCGCCAGACAGCCAGCCTGAACATTTTTGGTCCTCGTCCTTCCAGTGCATTACTAATTGTAGTAATGCACAGGAAGGACCAGGCCCAAAAATATTCAGACTGTCTGTCTTCTTGGCGAGTTTATCAGCTTCTTTATTGCCATTGCACTGGAAGTATCCTAATCCTATAACATTGGTACATGCTATTTATCTGGCATTCTCTCACAAGAGTTTGATAATATTCCAATCTGATCATTTAGTTATTTTATAATTTTTCAGTGCCAGCTTGAGTTTTGCTGTAATTTGTTCTCTTGGTCCACCAGACAGTCATGTGACGTTCTCTTACTGCGGTGCGGCATTTTTCCGAGCGCGAGCGCCAGCAACAGCTACTCGGTTTTCGGACAGATAATTTCTATCACTCCTGATCGCCCTTTTTGAATCGAGTGAACGTCAACAAATGACAGATATTTTAAGAAACGAAATGCGAGATACTCAATAATAAAACACGATATGGCGTTAAACTAACATTGATATAATATGCAAATAAAAGTTATTTCGAAGACACTCTAGTCAGTGCATTTCATGCATCAACCTAATTATAATATAGGGAAAAAGCGGCCTTTGAATATACGCAAAAAGATTCAATTAAAGCATGCCTTAATCCGTCCATGGGAAATTGACGCTAAGCTCTGAAGCTATTAGATTATTATTTCGAATTATGTGTAGTGAATATTTCATGAAAAAAATATGGAATGAACTTACATCCTACGGCACCGAGCTATATAATTTAAAGCGGCCGGTTTCAGGGATACACTAATCTTGTTTTGTATGTTTACTGATTTCAGCGATCGCCTACGGAAATGAAAACGTTTACAGACGTGACCGGAATCCCTGAACTAAAAACCATATAGAAAAATGATCTCCTTCCCTTAGTGCTCCGCTATTTAACTAGCGGGTGCGGCAACCCTTAAGGGGGATGATTTGACGGAAATTAAAAGAAAATACGCTGGCTACGAAAAATGGGCTTAGGTTTGCTACCCCGCCTCTTTGATATTTTATTTAGTAGAAATTTATTCAATTTAGCAGCGGAAAGTTTCATGGGGCTCCACAACACGCATGAAAATAAGATGTCGAGTATCGAGTATCGCTACGGAAGGGCGCTTACAGTATTGACCATAATAGAATCGATACCTACATATTATTGAGTCAGAGAGAAAATAATTTTCGAAACGTAAATGCAAATAAAACAACTAAAACCCTCTTCATCCAGTCGAATCAGGATTTAATTTGGAAAAGAAAGTAAGAAAGCTATACATTTGCATTAACCTTTGTTTTGAGCATTCTATAATCTGAAGAAACTGTCTCATAGAGTATGGTACAAAATGTATACAGGATGTCCCACGGTGACGAGACGTTAGACATATTTGTAGCAATTTTAATTTTGAAAATTTGAGGTGGTACAAGATCGAAGCGGAAAACGAAACGAAACAGAAACGAAATAAATATTCATTTAAAAAAAATAAAATAAAGGGATGCCAAGATCTACATAGATATATGGATATATCTATCCAGAGCCCACCCAACGTATACACTTTAGCTGGTGTTAAGACAGTAAAATTAAATGTAGCCCGAAGCCTATTTCAACGTCGAAACACAGCGACAAATAAGTCGTTTAAATAGACGTAATTTCTGTACGGAAAACTATATTGCACAAGCTGCTAGGGTTTAGCTATCGTACATACACACATATATATTAGATAAAAGATAAAAAATCTATAGGAACTTTGCAGTTTTGAAGCACTCACTCACAAACCGAATTTAGAAAATATAACCGTTATCAACTACATTAGCTATGTATATCAGTGAAGCAAAGGAAACGAAAGAGATGTGCCGGCGCGTCGTCTAGAGTATTTAACTCGTTCTCCCTACTCGAGGCCAACGGCGTGCGACACGTGTAGTTTCAGCGAGATTGGACCGCTGTTTATTTTTAAAATTTGAAATACAGTAGATATGTACTATTTAACGAAATGATTTAAAAGATATTAATTAAGGAATGGAATTTATTTCCGTTGCAAGTGTTTTCGAAAATTCTCCTCGCAACTAAAATAATGGCGTCCAGGGAGTTGGCGTTATCTTCGTTATTTTAAATGGAATGTTATTTCGAAAATTCGAAATATTACTTAAAAATATATCAGTCTGAAGATCCGCAATGAAGGTGAAAGAACTTGAAGTGACAGAAGTAAGTGTAAGTAACCGAAAGTAAGGTGAAAGAACTGAAGGTCAAAAACAAATATGAATAGCAAAGCTATTCATATTTATATAAAGAGGGTAATCTATCTATTTCTGTCATCAGTTTTTTTGAGAAACCCGTAGGAGAGACAATATTCATAAAAATCAAGTATGCAGTGTATGACATATTAAAAATAATATTTTTTTTCTCAAAAACGACAAACTGTGTCACTCTGAATTTTTTAGGTAGTATTAAAAAGAGGGTAATCTTTCTATTTCTGTCATCAGTTTTTTTGAGAAACCCGTAAGGGAGACAATATTCAAAAAAATCAAGTATGCAGTGTATGGACATTAAAAATAATAATTTTTTTTTAAAAAACGACAAACTGTGCCACTCTGAATTTTTAAGGTAGTATTAAAAAGAGGATCTTAATCACCTTATATATATATATATATATAAATTTTTGTGGAAAATACGATAAATTTAAATCGAAAATCGCCTTGTTTGAGGATTTTCTTAGGAAATTACTGCTTTCGCTGAAAATTTATTTATTTATTAGTTCAGGAAAGTACAGTATATATTTTTTAATAGTACATTACATACCGAGCGGGAAAGTACTCTATTTCAGCCGAGCGGCAAGGACGCGAGGCTAGAATGAGTTCCCGCGAGGTTTGTATACTATTTTACTCACAATCGGTTAGTAGTTTATGGATTTCTAATACTCACAATCTACCAATAATAATTTCGTTTCAAATATCTGTATCCATTTTCATTATGTGATAAGATGAATTATTTTAAGTAACCTGTGAGATCGTTGGTAGGTAACAAAACAAGTTTGTTGAATCTGACATTTAGGCGATACACGACGCCATTAATTGTACATATAATCAAATTGTGTTTATTTTACAAAAATGTCTGATAGTGAATTTGAATGTACGCCACCAGAAGTGCGGGTAGCTGCAGAGAGAGCTACTGAAGGAATAATTCCTGAAAAAAGCAGGGAGAGGTATGAAAACACCTATGAACTATACAGTAAATGGTGCGTGGCTAAAGGTGTGCAGCATACCTCTGAGGCGGTACTTCTTGCTTATTTTTGTGAAATAAGCAAACAAAGTAAAGCCTCCACATTATGGTCAAGATATTCGATGTTGCGAGCAGTATTAAACTTTAGGCATAATGTTGATATTATTAATTACGCAAAATTGAAGGCATTTTTGAAAAGGAGGAATGTGGTATATCAAGCTAAAAAGTCAAGTGTTTTTTCTGAAGCAGACATCGATACATTTTTAAACAATGCCCCGATAGAATATCTTCCTCAAAAGGTAATTTTAATTTATTTAGTGCATATTAAATATATATATATATGTTATATTAAATTTTTTTAGGTTGCTTTAATTATTGGCATTTCCGGAGCCTGTAGGTGCGATGAACTTTTAAAAATGAAAATAAGTGACCTGGATATTTTAGAAAATCGAATTATAATAGTGATTCCTGTCACAAAAACCTACTCTTCCCGTACATTTGTAATTACAAAATCGGAATGGATAAATATAATAAAGCAATACTGTGACCTTCGTAATAACATTGACTCTGATAGATTTTTTTTACAAATAAGATTTGGTAAAATTACACGACAGCTTTTTGGGCATAATGCTATAGGAAGTTTTCCCAAAAAAATAGCAACTTATTTAAAGCTGGAAAATGTTAACAGGTTTACAGGACATTGTTTTAGACGTACTTCAGCAACATTATTAGCAAATACAGGTGGAGACATCCTACAGTTGAAAAAGTTGGGGGGTTGGAAATCCAACACCGTAGCAGAGGGATATGTGGAGAATTCATTACATGGACAAATAAAAATTGCTAATATGTTGTCTCATGTAGAAAATCCAGAAACGTCGGCGTCTTCATCTATTTCTGAAACTCATAATTTTGAGCAACACGGTCTTACTTTAACCGTTAATAGTAATCATAATTCCAATGTAACTATTAATATTTATAATTCCAAATAGTTTTCTTTTTGTTATTGTTGTTGTTGTTTCTGAATTAAATAAATGTAGAGTGGATTCTATTCTTTCTAAACCATCTTTTAATCAAAAATGACATTGACATTTCCAGGTAAGAAAAGTGACAGATGCTAGCCGGGAAAGTACTTTCCCGGCTAGCTGGAAAAGTAAAGTAAGTAATAAGTCGCTTCCCGATTACTTCAAAGGTTAGAAATCCATAAATTACTAACCGATTGTGAGTAAAGATATTTTTATGTCTTCCCTACTATTTTTCCGCCTCTCTAGACTATAAGAATTATTATAGTACCCATTATTGACTTTGTAAAACTTTTTGAAAAATTTTAAGTGCCACCAGTAAAAACTAGCAAAAGTTATAAACAGTTTAGTAAAAAAGGGAGGGGTGTCCTTTTTATTGCAAATATCTCAAAAACTATATTAAATTTTATTAACTATTATATTAACTATTTTAATTTTAAACTATTGCAGATATTCGGAAATCGAAAAAAAGATCCTTAAAGGTCAAAGAGCTGGACATTTGCTGAAAAAATCCCACCTCCCGGAACTCTAACACCAATATTTATAATTTTGGCGAAAATAGGGCTAAAAACGGGTGATGCGATTTCCGCGTGCGCCTGCCGATTCGGACACTTAAAATAAATCATTATAAATTATTAAATTACTAAAAATAAAAATTATTTAAAACCATTAAATATGATTAGGAAATTTTAAAAAATCACATACCTCATTGGAAAATGAAATTCCCGTCATTTTTTTATTAGATTGCTTTTATAGTTGACTTATTTTCTCAAGTTTTAAATTAGTATAAAAACCCTGATAAATGTCAAACGACAAACCTTAGTTTTTTTTCACTTTTTGGAGCTATTCTTGAAAACCTTTAGAAAAGATCCTCGTCGGAAAAATTCAAAAATTTACCACTTTTGGTATATTTGATTTATCACTTTGGCACTTGTTGAGTAGACTATAGTTCTAGAAAACGCCTTATGAACTTAACTAAAACGCAACTGAAATTTCGCATTTTCGGTATTATTTCGGTCGCATTTTAAGTATTATTTGAAAGTAAAACATTTGATGGAATGTTTTTAAATTCAATTTCATCGACTTGCAAAGATATCGCCAGGTACAAAGGAGAAATCTCATCACGAAACTAATTAGTCTTCTACTTACACCTAAGCCCCTTCGGCCAATATCAATTTACCGCGGCGCCTTATAGGTGGACGCGGCATCCGTAACGAATTAGTTGTCGAGCTTACTACGCTCTGGCCTGTGATTAAGAGTGCTTCCTTTAAAGCGTCCGATGGGGTATATGGGGCCCGTGTTTGCTGCCGCTTAGCTTTTTGTTCAAGCAAATCCAGTTTAATCGCAAACACTGGGACTTTGTAGCGGGGTATACGGTTAACAATGCCTTTGCCCATCTTAGAGCGGTCGGAAACAAATTAAACGGGTTGTAATAATTATTTTGTTGCGGTCGGTCATCCCTGAAATACCTTAAACGTCTAGAATTCCGGCCTCAAAATTCATGTCGCAATTAATTCCTCAGACGGGATGGGATCACGTTGCCGCATTAGCCGCTGTCCGCACTTTGCTAACAATAGTGCAGGAAAAATAAATTTAAAAAAATAAACTTGCTATCCTAATAAATATATTAAAAGTCTCCTAAAATGGCATTTATGATTCGCTTGCCAAATTTTTGAATGTCGGTTTTAGACGTATTAATACAAGAGACAGAATTGTTTACGTTTTTGGCCGATCCAAGATCGTTCAATCCTTGTCGTCCGTCTTTTTCTCCCCCGAAACATAAAAGCATAATTGTGGCAAAATCATCATTAGTTTTTTATACGTGGTGATCAAAAAGTACAAACTTTTTTCTTACCGAATTTTAAGATTTTGTAATTTTTTACCACCCCGTAAAATACACAATTTTTCTCGACATTACTTTAGGCAAGCAAAAACTTTTATAAATAATAGCGTTTTCCCGAAAACTAAACATTTTTAGAGATTTTGTAATTTGTGACCACCCCGTATAAAAAATATGATTTTTGTCGACGTCATTACTATGTTTCGGGCAAGTAAAAACTTTTATAAATGATAGCGTTTTCCCGAAAACTAAACATTTTTAGAGATTTTGTAATTTGTGACCACCCCGTATAAAAAATATGATTTTTGTCGAAGTCATTACTATGTTTTAGGCAAGTAAAAACTTTTATTAATGATAGCATTTTCCCGAAAACTAAACATTTTTAGAGATTTTGTAATTTGTGACCACCCCGTATAAAAAATATGATTTTTGTCGACGTCATTACTATGTTTCGGGCAAGTAAAAACTTTTATAAATGATAGCGTTTTCCCGAAAACTAAAAATTTTTTGAGATTTTGTAATTTGTGACCACCCCGTATAAAAAATATGATTTTTGTCGAAGTCATTACTATGTTTTAGGCAAGTAAAAACTTTTATAAATGATAGCATTTTCCCGAAAACTAAATATTTTTAGAGATTTTGTAATTTGTGACCACCCCTTATAAAAAATATGATTTTTGTCGACGTCATTACTATGTTTCGGGCAAGTAAAAACTTTTATTAATGATAGGGTTTTCCCGAAAACTAAACATTTTTTGAGATTTTGTAATTTGTGACCACCCCGTATAAAAAATATGGTTTTTGTCAACGGCATTACTATTTTTTGGGCAAATAAAATGAACGGAATTACTACTTATAATTGAACAGTTTTGATATTACAGGTAAAACTAATATTCATGAGATTAATAATTGTTAAACACTATTGCAGTGTCGAAATAGTGTGGAGTGATTCATCACCGGCATATGGACGGCTCAGGGAGATGAGGGGCGAAGGGAGTAAAATTCCATAGGCGTATCATTTTAGAGGGGGCAGAATAAAAAAAAATAAATAAAATATCCAAGGTATTAACATTGTTTTTAAGTGTACTTGTGATGGTTTTTTTTATTATCTTAAGAAAAATACTGTTATTAGATGGTTCTAAAAATGTGTGGTATGTATTCTCTATAAGTTTTCTTTATCAAGTTCATTCATTAACTAATAATTTTTAGTATTATTCATATAACACTAATAAGTATTACTTGCATTAATTATAAGTAAACTAAATTAGTAATATTTAGTTTAGAAAAACTTTATAGTTCAGGGCGATTTGTAGTTAATTAAAACCGAGATTAAAACAGTTAATGCTTACCCAGCCAAAGAGAGATATTAAAAACAGATCATGGAGAATTCTGCCGTTTGTAGTTTGCAGGGTCGTAGGAGTAGCACGCTACACACAAGTGTCCCCTCTGAATCTATCTAACGACATCTACCACAATGCTAAAACTATACCTAACATCACTATATATCACTATTATATCACTATTATATATATATATATATATATATATATATATATATATATATATATATATATATATATATATATATATATATATATATATATATGTATATATATATATATATATATATATATATATATATATATATATATATATATATATATATATATATATATATATATATATATATATATATATATATATATATATATATATATATATATATATATATATATATATATATATATATATATATATCATATATACTATATATTACTATATATCACTATGCAATTTGTTCAGCACGAAATAATCAGGTTATCGTACTATTCCACATTATTCACTGTCACTCTCATTATCACTACCACTGGAACTGCTATCGGCGCTATCGCCGAGACGGATTATAAGGGGTTCTACCAAAGTTTCCTGCCTATCTAGATCCCACATGCGTTGTTCTTCTTTTCTTACGTGCATAATGCACTTAGTCCAAGATTCCGCAGTGACTCTGCTAATGGCATTATTTAACAATATTTTACTTCTTCTAGTTTAAAAGTGCGTTTATTTCTTGCTACATCGGTTTTTATTTGGGCCCAAATTAATTCGATTGGATTCAATTCGCAGTGGTACGTATTGTCACATCGCGAGCTTTTGCCATTTCATCGACTACGTATTTAATGTATCGACTCTTTTCCCATTGGGCAATTTTCAGGAGCTGCACTTTTAGCATATTATCATCACAATCCAGGCTTTTTGATTTTAGCCACTCCAAAATCTTCCCTTTCCTCCACGCTGAAGTTGGCAACTTCTCCATTCTCCGGCTGTGATAAGGCGCATTGTCCATCACAACAACTGCACCAGGTTCTATAGAAGGCAATATGGAAGAAAACCACTCTTCAAAGACTTCGCTTGTCATATCTTCATGGTAATATCCTGTTCGCCGCGATTCAAACACATTTAAACCATTTTCTAGAAATCCTGATGCACTTCCGATATGCGTAATTATCAGCCGTCGTCCTTTACCAGATGGTGCTTTAAGTCCTGTAGAGTATCCTTCCATAAATGCCAGTCTTCTATTACTAATATTGCATTCCTGCCATACATTTGAAACGGTATGCCCTTCGTTTCCAAGACCCAAGTCTCGTCTAAATAATAAATTTTTCTGACTGACATCCGAAAATCTCGCATGTTTTCCAAATATTTTCTTCGCCATGAAACAATTTCGTTTTTCTCAATAAGAAGACTTTTCCGATTTCGTCTTATATGACGAAAATTCATCTCGTGCATAGTTCTCACAAGAACTTTTCGAGATAACTTGGGTAAAGATGAATCTTCAGAAATAGCACGTAAAATTTTGTTCAGTGTCGAAATCTCATTTTTAAAAAAGAAACCATGGATAATCCGGCGAATTGCGTATTTGACATCTTCGTCGAGGTCAATTTTCTTTCTGCCACGAGTTTCCGTTTTCTTCTTTTTTGCAATGGGTTCCTCATCTCTAATTGCACGAAACACACTATTCACACAGACTTTTGTCAACGAAGCGCAGATATCAACTGCCTCAGTTTTAGTGATTCCAGAATACCGTTCCAATATTCCTTCGTATACATTTTTGATGATTTGCAGTTCTCCTCCTGTCAAATTCGGTCGTTACGATTGGAATTATTGGTTTTAGAACCACTACTACTCGCATTCGTCGCTTTCATCGCATAAAAACACTAGACACTCCCGTATAACACAATATTACACAATATACGTATACACAATATTATAATTATAATTAATATTATCGCAACACCATATTATAATTAATTTATATCGCGAATCAACCGTGCATAACACATAAAGAAATGCCACTGTCGCGCCAAAACATGCATGAAACAGCGCATGCGTCAATATATCCATGGAAATCCCGCGTCTCCCTCTGACCAATGAAATTTCATTTAATTTGAACCGCCTAAAACTCACCAATGAGAGCGGTAGACCCGCTTACTAATGAGTTCTGCCCACCATTTGTATAGAGTATACACAAATTTGCACACTAAGAAATTCTGTGATCCATTGCAAATAGGCAGACCGTTCAATTGTGATGGTGGTGTGATGTTATGTATGAATCACTCCACACTATTTCGACACCAGAGTATAGCGGCCAAGTGACCCAGGCAGCTTTCACTATCGGGAATGATGCAATGAATGCTGACAGGCGGCGGCTCGGTCACACACAGTCCCTAACTGTTTATAAACATTAACGCCAGCCGATATGATTTATATTTTCATACTAACATTCTCTGTAACTGAATAAACCATATAACCCAAACATATACATAGATAACAACACAGCTAGGGCGCCTACAGGAGGACGTGACCATGTCGAGGTCGCTCGCATTCTCAAACGTTTTCTACGCAAGCAGAAGTATTTTCAATACTAAAAATGGTTAAAACAAATCAATTCTACACTTATAAACTAAGGTATGTTTACTAAGATAGGTGGAACGTTGTTTTTTTCATATTATTTAGCTTTTAAGTGTTATAACTCTAGGGGTAAGGTACCTAAACAAAACTTTTAAAAAACAATGTTCCACCGATTTTAGTTTAATAAAACTAACAAAATGTTTTCACAATAAATCGATTTTACAGGTACAACATAAGTTATATTCACTAAAATACCACCACAATATAGCATTATTCCCCGAAAAGTTACCGAACATATTAAGCGAATTATTGTATTGCAAAATTATTTCGGGAACTACTTACTAAGTCCTAGAACAATTTTAATGGAGAGGCGAACTTAATTTGACTTATGCTATGATTCTGTCGAAAACTAAACCATAAACCATTTGGGCCCGATATTTACTTTTAATACTTTATACACAATTTACAGGGAAAGAGGAGATATACGATGAAAGCGCCTTGGAAACTCTACCCGGACTGAAAATAACACCGCCTTCATTTTGCACGGACGAAACGGGCTCTTGTGTGTCAATGCAATTACTATAATGGTCCTCGGATCACATCTCCCACTGAATGGTACCAGCTCCACGTCAAAAGATCCAGTTATCCGGATTGACGGAATTTTAAATAACTACATCTATCACGAGATATCCACCCTTTGCACGAGGCATTACTTACGAAAGGCGCCGCCAACGTTCAGTCATAATTTAATCTTTCCCGCGTTTATCTCCATCCACGTGTTTTTGTTTTCAGAGCTGATAGCTGATCTCGGCTTAGAAGAACACCACACCAATATCATTTTGCAGACCACTTTGATCAATCAATATCTCAATAATGTAGGAATTATCGAAATATTTACCTAAGAATTAATAGTTCCTTGAAAATGTCGAAAAATAGTTACAAACATTGGTTCATCCTCTATCCTTTTTGGATTATGTTTGCCGTTGATGGCATCAATTATTGAGATCAGTATAATGTGAAAATTAAAATATATGTTACATAATTATGATCAGATCAGATATATTTATTATAGACTGGTGGTTATCCAAATCCTATGCATTTATCTGTTAAGTCTGGAGGTGTCCTGAAGAAGTCTGGATATGAGTTCTTTTTACGTTATGATACACCCCGATACATAAGAACAGCCCTGAATCATATTGCTCTGGATTAAATGCCGTCGATGGAATCGAGATATTTGTGCAAAGAGATTTTATATCTAGGGAAAAAATGCTTTTTGTATACGTCTTAATAGACTTATGAGGCTCATGAGAGTGCAGAGATTGAAGATAACGCAGATAATGAAAGTGAAGACAGTCAAGCGAGTCAAGTAAGTTCTTAATACTTCACCCTTCAAGAAACTGTAGATAATGAAAATGATCAAGAGAATGAAACTGATATGACTGAAGACATTGAAGAAATTGAGGAGATTGAACATGGTGAAGAGGCTGGCTGAAGCGACCTCAGAAACTATTGAGACTTAATTACCATGAAGATAGATTGGATGAGATGATAGAAGAGATAGAACGGGTGGATACATATAAATTTTAGTACTGCACATTTCCAAGTTATTGAAAGGTATGTTAAAAATAACACAATTTATAGTTTACTTTAACCATAACCACTTTTACCCCTTGAACATTACAATATAAATAACAATAAAGTAAAACTAATAAATTTTGTTTAACATAATTCAGGTTCAAAATAATACAAAAATCAAGCCCGCGCATCTTCTGCAAAAGATGTAACAAAACCTTCCTATGTCTGTTCAAAATAGAGTAGCTACATTTTATTTAGATACTGAACCTACACCTGTCGTGATCAAAGCGGATGGACCTGATATTAAATTTCTGCTATAATTCACGGGCGTTTAATTTGAATGCAGCCGCTAGCTGGACTCAAATTACGTGAGAATACAGTTTGGCTCTAATTAAAACTCGACGGAAATAAACTGATATTCAAAGTAAACAAGAAAGAAAGGAAATAATCTTTTCTAAAAGAAATGTGTTTATATGCAATCAGTTCAATCATAAACGATCCAACGAGTTCAATCAAATATCAACTTCCTCAGAGTGGATAGGAAGGGCAAAACATTAGGATTTCGCCAATTTCTCAGCTTTCTATCAACATTACGATAAAAACAGTTCTATCCAAAATTAAAGCAAAGAAGATACTGTTACATCTGAGTCGCCTTTTACCAAATAGTGACATGTGACATGTAACCAAATAGTAACATGAACATATATATATAAAATTAAAGCTGATATAATTTTCTATAAAATTTCATATACGTATGTCTAGAGTCTATAAACTTGTGCCGATCTTAGCTGCGGTGCGGAGTTATTGTCGAGCACCAATATCTGCTTATAGTGTAGATAAACCACTTTTCCCTACAGGCAGTACTGTTGGGATCTCGAATAGCTGCAAGTGGAGACAGGCAGTAATTACAGGTGGTCACGTGATTCACATATAGACAGACCTTTTGTTACCTGATCTAAAGGAATACACAGGTACATTTTTACAATAGGTTTATTCGCAGCTTTTGTTCAGTACATCTACTTCTAATTCTATATTTGTCTAGCAAATTATATACACGTATCTACAGGTAATCCAGCCTGTTTACATCTGATGGTGACTGATGGTTAACCTGGAATATCAAACGAGCTCATACGGCCGATATTAACTTATAAACGAAAAATGTATGATTACTTGGCTTAATGAATAAAACAATGTAACAATGACAGTAAAAATTTACGCAACGAGTGGCAAAATATTTCCATTTCATTACAAACTAAGCAAGATTCTCAATATCATGAAATAAAGTTGTTATCAACATCTATCATCGCATGAGGGAAAGTTCTAAAAATGCAAAACTATCCACATTTGAAAGATGTTACCGAACCATAAACGAATTCATAAAAGAAATCTTGATCATGATCTTGAACGAATATTTGGTTCCAAAACATTTGTAAACGGATTCCGCGGCAATGGCCCATTACGTATAAATAAAGGCTTCGGTTTGCGATGTATTTACACGGATGATATTCTATTTTTGGGATATAGAGTAAGGAATAGCATTGGTAGTTTTAAGTATTCCATAAACGTCGTAGGTACTCAACTTTATCGATGCTATTACATCGTAGTTTCTTCGGACGATATAGGCGGTTTTCACTTCAATTCGGTAATTCAGTGAACTAACGCAAGATTCATCGAGTCAGATGCGATACATACAGGGTGAGTTATGAATCCTGCTATCTATTGATATCATGTTAACTGCACACAAATTAGGAGATTTTAAATTTGGGCACCACCCTCATAATGGGATTACTGTTTGCTTTTATACCATGTAGGAAGAAATACTTGCCTAGCCACATCACATAAATATTAGAGATATTGGTAACTAATGCGAACAGTAATTATTAAAATAATGGGGTTAATAAATAGTTTTATTTTTTTTTTTAATTGTAGGTACTTATATATGATATTTTTAACAGTTAGTTGATCAGCTGCCTTTTTTGTTCAGTCGGAGTACAATCTTCTTCTTTTAGTTTATATATAATGAAGTTCTTTTGTATTTTCTGCGTACCCGAAATTTCATTAATAATTGCATCAGTACTAGAAAGATCTTTTCGATAATTTTTTAGTTCTCTTAATTCATTTTGAAGAAAATTTACAGTTAAAGTTACACTTAAAGTTTATCGTTTTTGATATATTTATTTTTCTGCAAAAAAATTAAAAAGCACTGCTTGATTCATAGTAAAGACGCATAATGCCGAAAGCTGCTCTATAAAACAATTTCGTTCGACATTGAAGGTAAAAATGTACTTAATGCGTCATTTCGTGTTAATTGATATCTGTATTCACCCCCAAAATTCGACTGCCGATATCGGGGTCCAAATCACCCCCAGAGGATGAAAACTGAAAAATTCGCTAAAAAAGATCTTTTCGCCTCATATCTACTAATTTTGTAAAAATTCAAAACCCGATTTAAAAAAAATTACAAGTGTTAATCGAATGGAAATTTACATTGATTAAACCTTATATAAATTTACAAATGTACTTGTATCTCGTAAACACGTGATATTTTAATTTGCATTAAAATGGAAATTGTTTTACACTGCGATTGTATTTAAACGACTTAAAATATGGAAAAAACACCAAGAATAAAAGTTTTAGCCCGGAACATCTATATAACGTAGTATTTTTCAAAAATACTTAATAAATAAGGACGTTATTAATTAATTAGTGCGGCCGCGTCTTCTATCGATGCTCAGGGCATCTCACTTTTCGCTCGTTTCCCGTCGCACTCGCACTTACAGCACTCGAAGTTATAGCAGAAACTTGCATAATATGATACTTACGGAATTTTTTATGGAATTTTTTACGGAAACGTTTATGGGTATTTTGTGCGTTGACATATCAACAAATTTATTTAGTGTTAGGTGTGCTTAGTTTAAGAACAAATTTGGTGTTGTGTTTAATATACATTTTAACAAAATTACTTTTATGTGTAGCAAAGAGTTATATATAAGATACAGATGTATTGCTGCTTTTGGTACATTTTTCTGATAAATTGAACATAAATCTTTACATGCAAACTGCACCAAGTAAATTTGTAGATATAAGATCATTACACTACCGGAAAACCTGAAAAGAAATTTATTGCTCTTCCATGCAATAATCGGCTGTGACATTACGAGCCAATTTAATGGGATTGGCAAAAAGACGGCATGGAAAATTTATGAAAAAAACTGCGATCTTCTTACATCATCATGCAAAGAACCTCTTTTGTTTGCGGAAGAAACGTTTCAAGATTTCCCATGTCTATGTACTCACCTTCGAGTGCAAACTGCAATACAATTAATGTTTTGCGATCAAAAATGGCGTCAAAAGTGAGCATTGACAAATTACCCCCAACGTCTGATGCCCTGAGATACCATTGTTTGAGAGCTTTTTACCAACTCATAATTTGGAGTAATTCCTTAAAACCTGTCATCGATCTACCTGATCCAAAATCTTATGGCTGGAATATTGACGAAGACGGCAGTTTTTCTCCAATATTAATGACAAAAACGCCAATACCAACACTTACCGCAGAAATATCATTTTGTTCGTGTAAAACAGATAAGCGCAATCTTATTTTTGTCAAGATTCAAAACTGTGTTTTTTAGGATGTTCATATATGAAATGCCGGTGCAGAAAAAATAAAATATTGTGCGTAGACAGCTGCGGTTTTTGTGTTGGAAGTGATTGTAACAATGCATACTCAGATATTACACCTGATGAAGATGGATATTAGACAGATATTAGACCTGATGAAGTGGGGAAGAATCTGTTTAACTTTTGACGGTTAATAATTTAATATGTAATAATAATTCATTTACTAATCACTTAACTACACACTCATTTAGTAATCACTTAATCACACACTTCTTCACTATTATATTCATTCATTATTTCATTATAATTTTCACAATTTCTTTTGTTGCAAATGTTATATGTATGTCACTAGAAAGAAAATATCTTCTGTTCGATATCTATACTGGAAAATTTACAGTGCTTGTTGAGAAAATGTATTATGTACTTACATTATAATATATTATATGATATCATTATTGTTATCATCATAGAAGCAAGATTCTGATTTTATATACTCTCAAGACCGTACTATGCGTATGAGAGCGAGTACAACAGGAAACGAGCGAAAAGTGAGATGCCCTGAGCATCGATGCAAGACGCGGCCGCACGAAATAATTAATAACTTCTTTTTTTATTAAGTATTTTTGAAAATAAAACACCTACGTTATCTAGATATTCCGGGCTAAAACTTTTATTCTTGGTGTTTTTTCGATATTTTAAGTCGTTTTAATACAATCGCAGTGTAAAACAATTTCCATTTTAATACAAATTAAAATATCACGCGTTTACGAGATACAAGTACATTTGTAAATTTATATCCGGTTTAATCAATGTAAACCATTCGATTAACACTTGTAATTTTTTTATTTTCAATTTTGAACTTTCAAAAATTAGTAGATATGAGGCGAAAAGATTTTTTTACTGAATTTTTCAGTTTTCACCCACCTGGGGGTGGTTTAGACCCCGATATCGCCAGACAAATTTTGGGGGTGAATACAGATATTAATTAGCACTAAATGATGCACTCAGTACATTTTTACCTTCAATGTCGGACGGAAGTCAATAAATCGTGCTTGCGACTCACACTTGCGACTCACAGTTGCGAAATACACATCGAAAAAGATGTGTATTTTACAATACTAAAGTTAGAGCGATAAAATTTATATGGGACATAATTAAAAGTCTATATGCTTCCCTGATATAATTTCAAAATGACTCAGTTTACATACATGGTAGTAGTAGCAACTTAATGCCGAATTTGGTTAAAGTTGATCAAACCATCTTAATTTATTTTTTTTAAAAGGGGACCTTAGCAAAGGCGGAGCATAATTTATGAATGAAAGCAGAACAAAACTGTATTACAGCTCCACCTAGAATTCTCAGTTTCAATACAGTTTGTGTATATGTCGTTTAACATTTAGAGTGAGAATTAAGTGCATTACGATCTATTCACTTAATTTATGATATAATCATTCGGTGAGATCGCATGGTCGATATGTCTCATGCAATTACCTATGTCCTGTACTTCAATAAAACAGTTGACAATTGAAACTGGTTGAAATATGGTTAAATATACGTGTATTAAAGTATAATGCTGGTTCGCGTGCTGATTAAACCCTCTTTTCAGCGTTTTGTGACATGAAAATGAAACCTGGGCACAAATGACATCACATTATTGAAATATACACATTCGTGGATTATTTATATTCTGAATCCATGGAACGATTGAATTTGTAATTAAATTAATTAATTACATATTCACATGACGACTATTTAACAAGTTTAATCAAAAGTCCACGTCGCATTTCTGTTTCAGAATCATGTATTTTAAATTAAATTTAATTATGCGAATTGCATGCGACGAGGTTCAATGAATATTAAAACACGGGTAGATAATAAATACTTGCTTGCGTTTTGCTGACGTTTGCAAAAGCAACAGAATATTCCTGAAGGGGGTTAAAACCTTTGATGTGAAACAGACACTGACGTGGTGATCCACAAACACCAAAACACTGAACACTATACTCGATTTCGCTAAGTTGGCATCATCGAGAGATGATTGAGAAATTATGTCACAGTTCAATGAACCATGACCGACTAACCAAAAGAACGGACTATTTGGGATAGGCCCTTTGTCACTATTGATACTATTTCTACATTTGTTAAATTCTAAACGTTCAAAAGCTTCCAGTTGCCTACTGTTTGTGACATTCCTAATTAATCTTACTCTAGTAACTCTAAAGTTACTAATGCCTATCATATGATTGTTGTCAAAAGTATGTCGAGCAACGCTAGATTTTTCTGTTCTTCCATATTTAAGATGGGCCAAGTGCTCCTTGAATCTAGTTTGAATAGATCGCCTAGTTTGTCCCACATACTTTTTATTGTAGTTTTTACAGGTAATTTCATAAATCCCCGACCTTTATTTATATAATATTGATTTTATCCTTTGGATTTCCTATAATTTGTTGTATTTTATTCCCGGATGAATGAACAACTGTTATTACTATATCTTTAAAAATCTGCTATGACCATTGGTAAGACAAAGTTCATATGGGATTGATATAAAGTTGGAATTTTCTCTATTAATTTGAAAGGTCGATGAGTTGCGAAGGGTTTCTTTTAATTTACATTTCTTGATCATTTTATCAACTAGTCATGTACAATATCCGTTACTCACAGCTATATCTTTGACGATTTCCATCGTCTTAATTTCCACCAATCACAAACGCGCAATTTTGAATTACAAATGGTTTCTAGATGAAAAAACTGTATGACAGCACCTGTCACCAGTTTTTTCGAGTTTACCGCGGCAAAACTTGACAGCTGTTGTCACCAAAAATTACAATACCTTCGATAACAAGTAAATATGGTCTCCTAGGACACCAGAAAACGACGCTAAACAATTTTTCTGATTTTATTGTCAATAAATGTTGTAATATTGTTTCTAGACAGTGCTAGTCAGCTTAGTGAAAATGAGTCGCTTTGGAAGTGATTCTATGACTAATATTGATCTGGCGATTGAGAAAAGTGTACCGTACAATACCGTTAAACCCCATACGTCAATATGGAAACAGTTTACGGAATTCTGCAAGTCAAAGAAATAGTAGCTTTTGGAAACTACAAGTTTAGAGCAACTAAACCTAATCCTGAAAGATTGGGCGTGGAATATGAAGAAAGAAAACGGTGAAAATTACAAAGAACTAGTTGTGAAGACAATGTGGAATACCGTTACAAAAAAATGCAGATGTATATTGTATATATGAAGTGGAAAATAATTTTTGATCCATTTAAAGATATTATCTTTAAGTCTAGTAGGGAAGCTCGTAATGCGAAACGAAGGAATTTGCAGATGTGCGCCAATAAAAGGAAATCAAGCTCTGCTTGTGTTTTTCTAGCAACGTGTTTTTTCAATTTTTTTCCGAAAAATTAGATGCCCTTATGATATTACTTACCAATATAGTTTTTGACCAACTTCCTTTTATTAAATTCCAGCAAAATTAAAATGAAGTCTATCGGTCCAGTTTAATTAAACAAACATCAAAGTCAGGTAAACATTCAAAAATTTGATATAAGTATAGATAATAATATCGAGCAACTCTGCATTAAGCCAGTATCGTTGATTGAGAGATGTTAAGTCGCTTAAACCAACGCTTAAATCAACGCCAGTACGGTATTAACAGAGGACTGAGACTGAACGACTGGACCATAGATAGATAAACCACGACTGATAGATTAACATATTTATATACCACGGATGAACGTAACACTGATCACATTTGTGGGGAGGGTCACGTGAAACGCACATAGATATTAGGGGTAAAGAGCGATGGTACCGCTCGGCCCCCTCCTATCGAGGTCATATCTTTAGCCAAAAATATTGTCTAAAGATATGATAGCCTCAAAATACAAACGAAATTTCTTTAACACTTACTACAGTCTGGCAGCCTTGGCAACAATGTTCGCTGGTCAGTCGATGACGTGCAACTGTTGTTTTTTTTAATTCTCTATAATCCCATATTTACATTTATTTGTTTTATATTTATATATAGATTATGTAGACATATAAATAGTGATCTGAGTGCCTGTTTTAGAAACTCGATTGATATTATTAACTCCCTATTATTAT
>CAXKVY010014682.1:0-16035 GCA_964058915.1 Tetropium fuscum | reverse complement strand
GTTCTTTTAAACTGTGTAGCGTTAACCTGGATATGGAACAAAATACGCGCTGTTGATTGGCATAGAGTACAGGCAGATTTACAAAAAGCGGTGAGATTTATTTCTATAGTTTATTTTATTTTCAGCATCGTTCATATGTTATTTAGTATATATAGCCTAAAATTAATTCGAAACGTCAACGTCATGTAACCCAACAGCTCAAGGAGGAAAATCTGAGATATTGATTAACTCTGCGGAAACTAATTTTCTTAGGTTTCAACGAGCGGTAAAAATAATGTACTAGGATGTCTATAACAGAATCACTTTATTTACTAAAATCAACTAAATTTACTAAAATCAAATTGGCGAAAATAATCTGTCATAACATTGAAAAATATCGATTTTACATATAATACAATCTTCAATGTAGGCCACAATTTTTGTGGGTAGGGTGGTGAAGTATTCCTGGACCTTAGCAAAGAAATTAGCCTTATATGATATAGAGCGAGGATTGGCGCCGCAGTGCATGACATCCCTCTGGAGGATGTCTATTTCCAGAGCTACTTGATCTATCTGAAAATATTTGTAATGTAATTTAAGTTGTGTCGTTTACCTCGTGTACTATAGTACTCGTTTTGTTATTAACAAATTCAGCAGTATCAGCAATATTAAAACAAAATACCTCATCATTATATGCATATATCGCAGACGATATGCCTTCGTTCATGTGGTCGAATACACATTGAACCATGTCTTCTGTGACTTGAGACGGTAAGGTCAATAATTTGTCTTCATTTGCTTCAACATGTTCCAAGCACTCATCAACGTTTTCACTATAGTTCTTTGCCAATTCGTGTATTTTATATAGTTTCGTTAGAAAGTTATTAGTGTCATTATCTATTTGTTCAAATGCAATAATTACTCTCACCGCCCGCCACTTTAAGCAATTCGGATTCGCCAATTTCTATAGATGCATTTGCAACTGTCACGGCATCAGCAACTACTTTTCTAAGTTTTTCCAGTTTTTTTTCAAATGCGTTATTCAGTTCAAGCTCATTAAGGGCATCATATTATACATCTTCTCCACTCACCTGGAAGAACTATATATTCGATTGAATTTCTTAAAGTGCTTGCTATTTTCGGCATGCGTTACATTATTTACGGTTAGCATGCCTTATATTATGCATTATATAGGCCTCATTTAGCTTCGTAGATTAAATTTGTCAATATTAAGTCTAGGCATACCAGATTAACCAGATCCCTCTAGCGGCCAGCTGCTACTACCCATCAGACATTATATGTCTTGTGATAAGCAGCGTCCTGCAATGCAGGTACCTAGAGCCCTAGGCGGCTCTCATCAGTACACCGTAGGTAGAGGAATTAATGAATGACCAAAACTATCCAAACCGCTTTTTCTTATCAACTATCTTCGACATCGAAATATGAGACATAAAAACCCGAGCAAAAACCCTCATTATATCGATCCCGTCACATGTGCTACCGCATTTTTAACAGCGTTGTTTAAATTTCCAGGAATTTAAAGATAAACAAATGATTTTATATACATCGCCCATCACATTATGACATCATCATGTAGTATAAGAAAATATTGATCATACTATATACCATTCTTCATATCATAAAACAATTGGATGGTGAATGTGATGCAGAATAAGAATGTTTCCCAATCAAATATTACTGATCCATTTTACACGTTCCTCGACACGTCATCGGCATCATTGGCATTCATTGGATGCCTAAATTGCTCAATACTATAGAACGTTTTGTGGTAAAGTGGGGTCAACAATAATTCTTGAAATAGAAGTAATAAGTTATTATTTCATTTAGTTTATTATTTTGTTGGGTTTTGTGTTCAAATTAATTAGTTATTAGCATTCTATCAAAACATAACAACTTGTTGAAAGAAAGCGCCTTTATAGTGACGATTTTAGTTTGCTGTAAGAGAAATTTTACTGCCTCGATCTCCCATTGCGGCAATTGTGGGCATCCTTTAAAATTTTTTTATGTTTCATATTTCGATGTTACAAACTAGGTATACTATAAATATTTATCAAAAATAAGTAATTTGCACTTAATCTTAAAGAAGTTTTGATAATTCAAATATCATGAATAAAAAGTGTTTTTTTCACTTCTAAAAGTGTCAAAAAACACTTTTAGTCCCCTTAGAACTAGGGCGACGGGTCGCCCTATTAGAAACCCTATATCTTCTGCGTGTTGAGCTAGACTGGGCACTGTTTATAGTATTCATGACATCTTCACCGTCTATTATTAAAAATTACATAAACTTATCCTGTAAAAATAAATACCTAAGAAGTAACAGCTAATTTCATTTTGTATTTTTATCAACAAATAAATAGTACATTCTAAATTATATTTTCTCATAACATTAAAATAACTCGGTTGCCTAATTTAGTTGTTAAAAGTACCCACAGGTACAATAATTTATAGTACATTAATATTGATATTTACCTGTATGACAGCTAAGACTACTACAGCGACAAACACAATAAACTTGTTGTCCATATTGAAACAAAAAGACTAAATACTGAATATATTCCCTATTATATTGTCCATGCCTATATGGCTCTGATGACGTCAACTAACTACAAACTAATATTTCATTTCCTGCAATAATTTCTCATGAATATAAAATCATCATTACTGATATACTAAAACTAATAAATGTTAGTTGTTGTCGTCATCACTAACGGAATTAATCCCAGACAGTAGCCGATTATACTCTATCTGCGTTGCATTCTCACTGCGTTTATGAAACCGTAGTAACTCATACGACGAAATAATTTGAACCACGTCATTACCAGTGATGACGCAACGCCTAACTTCATATAGTTTCCATAATAAGCAAGAAATATTCAATAAATATTAAAATACCTTCTCCCACAAAAGGCACCGGGCTCACCTCAGTGGTGTGGGCTGAGTTCGTTTTGAGAATTCGGATAAAGGGCGCCATCCGCTTGTCAGTACCAGCCTTTGTTAAGGAGAAAAAGTATAATATAATTAATTAAGTAGTATAATTAAGTAAATTATACTACTATTAATTAGTAGTATAAGTAGTATAATTTTTAAAAAGCAGATTATCCAGCATTATATAATGCTGATATTATTTACAAAATTTTTCAGATATCAATCTAACTCTTAATGAATTTTATAGCAAGCTTTACATCATTTTAGATCAATATGTTCACTATGCTAAATGATACCTACACTAGTAAAATAAGAACATTATTAAACAAAAAGAAACACTTTTTAGTAAATTTAAAAACGAAAAATCGATTTAGCATATCCAAAATATCTCTTTAACATCCAGAAAACAATATTTTCTGATCCAAAAAACTTTCATACAATCCAAAACACAACAAATACGAATACCTGCGAAATATCATATATGGATAATTACTATGATAATCCTCAAGATATTATAAATGCATTTGCCGATTTTTTTATTTCAGTATATACTCCATTTAATACACAAAATAATCATATGATCACACTTTCTCATAACAATTGAGAAATTATTAGTATTAAAAGCATCTCATTGTCAGAAGTAGAATATGCCACAAAAAAGTAATAAAATGACATCGGGCCCAGACCTAATACCTTCTGTTTTGGTAAAAGAGAATACTTTCTGTTTTGGCGCATATGCATTCTTAACCCCACTGTTTATTTTATTTAACCTATCAAAAAGAATCAGTATTTCATAATCAATGGAAGGATTCAATTTTTAAGGCAGGTGATATATCAAATATAGGGAATTACAGACAAATCTCTCTCTTATGTAATTTGGCTAAGATTCTTAAGATAATATTGGACAATCGCACCTATATGGCCACGAAAAATATATTGTCACCAAGGCAGCATGGGTTAATGTCAAACAGATCTACTATTACAAACTTGGTAACATTCATTCAAACAGTATCTAATATAATGAACGGACGAGGTCAAGGAGATGCTTTGTACACAGATTTTACCTTCGATCGCATCGATCATCAATTATTGCTATAGAAATTGTGAAACTTCGGATATAACTTATAAATATATAAATATAAATCTAAATCTAAAAAGATATGAATCTAATTTTCTACGTTTATTTAATCTTATTTAACTGATAGACACCAATTCGTATTCTATAATGGATATAGTTCACCAAATTATTTGGCCACTTCTGGAGTACCGCAAGGCTCAAATCTTGGGCCTCTACTATTTTTATTATTTATTGATGATCTGTGCATGGAACTACAATGTGATGGACTGGTATTTGCAAATATATAAAAGCAAAACATCTGAAAACAAGTGTATAGATCTTCAAAACAATCTGAATAGTCAGCGGTGATTAATAAAGTAGGCATTAATGTTTCCAAGTCTAAAGTAGTACCACACGAAAAATAAACATTTTTTTTGATTACAACTACGCAATCAATGGCACAACTTTAACGAATGAGTGAACAGTTCCGCTAATCATTTTTATATAATATTGTAAAATTTAATAGGTAAACTTAAAGTAAATTAATTAAAATGGTGAGACATAATTGGAATACCACAGGGAAAAGTTTTAAAGGAGAAATAACTGCGTTTTTGTCGAAACTACGACGTGAGAAGCGGAGACCAGATAGCGTCCCAGTCTGTAGATGACTTTGGTAAGCAGAGAAAGAAGAGGAAGTTAATTTACAATAAGTTCAAATTGTGGCAGTAAGAATGCAGAATCCGATGGTTCACAGTTTGAGGTGTCCCAGTTAAAATAATAGGCGTAAATAATATATATATATATATATATATATATATATATATATATATATATATATATATATATATATATATATATATATATATATATATATATATATATATATATATATATATATATATATATATATATATATATATATATATATATATATATATATATATATATATATATATTGTTCCAGAGTTCCCATGTATTATAATAAGTTACGTAGGTTTGTGTAGGGTATTTATAAGGTTCAAAATTCATTTATTTATTTGCATTATAATTTGCATATTTCTATTCATACTTCTATTTCAATGACAATAAAAATGGTCGTATACAACTTCTTCTTTATTATTAATATATATATATATATATATATATATATATATATATATATATATATATATATATATATATATATATATATATATATATATATATATATATATATATATATATATATATATATATATATATATATATATATATATATATATATATATATATATATATATATATATATATATATATATATATATATATATATATATATTTATATATATATATATATATATATATATATATATATATATATATATATATATATATATGTATATATATATATATATATATATATATATATATATATATATATATATATATATATATATATATATATATATATATATATATATATATATATATTTATTGTTCCAGAGTTCCCATGTATTATAATAAGTTACGTAGGTTTGTGTAGGGTATTTATAAGGTTCAAAATTCATTTATTTATTTGCATTATAATTTGCATATTTCTATTCACACTTCTATTTGAATGACAATAAAAATGGTCATATACATCTTCTTCGTTATTATTAATATCTTAAAACATTTCAGGAAACAATTTAAGTTCTACAATTTGAAATAAATTGAAAATCAATTTATTTAATAAAACATAATAGTAGGTATCAGACATCCAATCATCATTTGAAAATATCCTAACATTTCAGTTTTAAAATTATAATATTGCAAACTATACATAGACCTAATTGGACGCCCCTAATGACTATAGTGTATATGCTTCTCAGTGAACCTTCTTCAATTATAAATTAGTGTTAATAGAACTGGCGCCCATTGGAGGGATTCAATAGGGAAGAAATGGAGCAAGTATCCTGAAAACTTTTTAGACGTTTCTTCGCTATGCAATTACTGTTATTATCTCAGTTTATCTAAATCTAAAAACAATAACTTTTGAATATTTCATACATCATAAAGTTCAATTGTCACAAAACGTGGGACATTAAGAGTTCATAAAATAACAACTTATATATATCTTATGTTTGTGAATTAAATTATATTGTGGAATTTTGATCGGATTTGTCTTGTTTGTTGCTATCTAAGAATGAATAGGCAGTAGGCTAATGGAAGCTAAAATAGGCTATAAATACTTTAGATTCAAGTTTATTTAATAATTTAAAAATAACCGTCAACGGTTGTTCCGTATATGGTCGTGCTCTGATTTGGATTCTTTGACATAATCAAATTCATTTTCGATTTCTAAAAATCATTTCGTCCTGTGCCTTCTGGCTCGCACTCTAACTATGTAAATTGCTTAAGGAAGGGTTAAGTTGTTATGTTAATATTTGGAGACACTATTTTTTATAGATTGTAACGGGCCGGTGGGTGAAAATAATGTAAAAAACACTTTATTTAGAGAATCCCTAAAAGAAAACAGTTATTCGTCATAAATAATCTTATGTGCACAAACTTCAATATCGTTTAAAATCATTTCTCCCTCCTTTTGACGTTTCGATACTTTTTCAGTTGCACAATTCAGTAATTCTTGGTATCGATCGAAAAAATGCTCTCTTATCTCAGCTGTGATTTTCTCTATTTTGTTTGGTATGGTCGGAAAGTCTTCATGAGCCTTAGATAATGTATTAGCCTTACATGATACAGAGGAAGGACCGGTGCCGCATTCCTCGAATTCCGTCTGGAAGATATCTATTCCCAGAGCTACTTGCATTGCCTAAAAAAAATTCAGATGTAATAAAGATTGTACTATTTACCTCGATATTCGTTATTACTCGTTAGGTTACTAACAAATTAATCATTATTAGCAATATTAAATTAAAATTACCCGATCATATGCAGCTTGCGCAATCGATGTGCCATCGACCATTGATATACATTGATCCATTTCTCCTGCGAATTTATACGCTAAGTTCATCAATTTATCTGCATTTTCTTGAAGGCACTCATCGATGTTTTTACTATAGTTCTTTGCCAATTCCTTTATTTGATATAGTTTCTCTAGAAAGATATCGCTTGCATTTATTTTTTGAAATATTACACTCGCTGTATTCGCTCCTTGAGCCAATAATGATTTTCCGTTTTCCATAGTTTCATTTAAATATGTCTTGTCATTCGCAACTAGTTTTCCAAGTTCTTCTATAAGATGATCAAATGCGTTTTCCACCTGATGCTCATTAAGGGCTTCATATTGATTATCTTTTCCTTTCACCTGAAGGTATAATAATTTTATTAGTATCTGATTGAATTTCATATTTTTGACAGTCAGACTAAATCTATATGTTCACTTTAATATAATGCTTGCTATTTTCGGCATGCTTTAGTTTGTTAATCAAAAGGGTCGTAGTTGGCTTAGATTTAATTTCTTAATATCTAGTCAATATAAACACGGAAAATAACAATTTAAGATTTGTTTTTGTTATATCTGATTGTCCCAAAAATACCTATACCTTAAGGGATATTGATATTACAATATATAATAGACAATTCTTAGAAATATGTTTTAAAAATATATTAGGTGGAAGCAGGAAAAAATAATAAAATATTTCATATAAGGGGACGAATATTTTATATATGGAAATAAGAGGACGGTGGTCGAGCAATAAATAAATAAAAGCGCTACGTGCTCTGAGCAGACGGAGTGATCGAAGGATCACAGCCTTCTGCATGCTGCCCGCTAATGTTTTGCCGCTTGATGGCAAGACGGAATTATCTTGAGATCAAAGAGCAAGAAAACGGTATAAAAAATGCCAATGTTTAACAATCCCAACATCGCCAAAATTTTAATAAAGCGGGTCAGTATAGTTGGAAATATAGTCCAAAAATTTGTGTGTTCCGGTTTCTTCGACACTTGACAGTAATACTTACCTGCAATTTGTATATTTACGCATTACGCTACGATTTGTAAATTATTATAGTTTTGCTGATATATTAATGTGATTTATTCTGCTTACAAAGCTTGCGATTGTATCTATACTGCCATTGATCAGAAAAGGTACTGCAGTTGAATTTTTTGTATAAAAATTATAGTAATAAGCTCGTGTGTTGATAGGGGCACGATCAAAAAGGATCCCATCCCTAACTGGTGAGCTTTATCCCCTTTTTATCCTTATAATAACACCGTGCTGGTTTTTAAATAATATTTTGTAAATGTAATGTTCTACATTATTGTAAAAAATATTTAGAATAAATTTTTCTATAAAATATGTGGTATAGATGAGGGCGTTAATTTAGGTTAATCGATGGCAAACTTAGGGATATATGTGAAATGTAGACAAAATACCTGATAAAAATTTCAGAAATGGTGTGTATTAGAAAAGATATGGCCATTTTGAGAACGTTTATTCATGATAAGTTTAAACTCAAATAGGTACCTACAAATAAAATGAACATCGGTAACGCTTAACAATACATACATAGATAAAAGAATATAATACATGGCTGTTTATAAAAATTAAAAACTGATTCTCACTAAATTAAGAAACATGTAAAATTCAAATCTTTAAAGTTGGCGGGTATGTCATTAAATTATCCGTAATCTACAACATGCACTGTTCGAGTGCTCTTCAGTAAGAAAATAATAAAACGAGAGATACAACAAAAGGAAGTCCATTATATGTGACTGTGGATATATCTGACTAACGCTGTTGTAAGTTGTTGTACAAAAAAGAAGTGGAGGAAACGATTTCGTACATCGTAGCTCTAGCGAAAATAATATCGATCAATTGATCGATTTCTTTTGACTAGCTCCGTACGCCGTACCCGCAGTAGCCTTGCACCGTTTCAAAACTCCTACAGAATTTGGTTATCTTTCAGTTAAATTCACTTTTTCTTCACTTTCATTGCACTTATGGTTACTCGTACTAAGCTGCCATTTTTCCGACGGAAAACGTCCCATTGCTTAAACCACGTTCAGTCACCTGTCTCAACAGTCTTCATGATTTTAACATTCAAATTGTAGATTATGTATAATGTTTACGTTTCGCATCGTATTCATTCGGATGAGTTGTTGTAACATACATTTGACTAGTGCAATACTGATTGAATTCGTATGGTTTATATCTACGACGTAACCGCCAACTTTAAAGATGTAAAGAGTATATGTGTATAATATAAATTTTCTATTATTAAAAAATGTAGAAATGAGACTATGATAAACGCCCTATCTATAAATTAAACGAAAATAAAGATCAAACATATCCAAAGAACCGAAACTAGTAACTCAATACCTATCTAATATAACTTGTCAAAGGACTAAAACTGAATAAATAAACATAATTCTTCCATCTCAAACATCTCACTAATTCATTATTTTTATTTATTTTTAATTTACTTGTATTATTGTTGGGTATGTCGAAATATTATCAATATTATGTTCGATTAAGTACCATATTCAATATAATCAGCATTATAAAAACAAAAAGACATAAAAAGTAATAGAAATATCTATACATAACACTTTTTTGTAAAGAATTTAGTGCCAAACATTTTCCTGTACTTATGTTTTCCCTAAGATTAAGCGTTTAAAATATATTGTAAAAATACCATCAGTGCTTTGTCCATAAAGGGGGTGATATAGGAATCAAGCTTACCCCTTAGGGGTGGGAACTTTTTTAATATATATTCTTACACACAAGCTAACTATTATCGACATTTCAGCTTGTTTTAATTTTTTTCTTCTATTCCACATAAATTCCTAATTTTGGTGTTCTTATTCTATGCGCCTTCAGTAAAATTTTATGGGAAAATAAGTAATACGTTCCAAATAAAATTTTTTTATAAAATGAAAATAAGACTAATTTAGTAGTTGAAAAAAGATTAAGACTAATTTAGAAGTTGAAAGTACCTACACTTACAAATCTAGTACTATAATATAGATAATTACCTGCATGGAACCTAGGACTACTAGAACGCATAACATGGCAAATTTGTAACCCATATTGAACCAACACGACACTAAATACTGACTCTTCCGCAGCGAATATATTCCCTATTCCGTTTTCCCTTGCTTTATAGCTCTCATGTTTACTAATTACATACTAATGAGGGCAATATCACAATGTCTCAGACATATTACAACGCCATTACTGTTATTTTCAATAATGGGCAATAAATATTAGTTAATAAACTGGATGATGCTTGATTGTTATAGGTGAAAACTTCATATAATTGACTTTCTAAAAACGAGTTGTTTACAAATCCTTATTGCTTTCACGATATGCTTTTGAATATTATATTTCAATTAAATTTGCTAAGATTAATTATTGCGTGCTGTAACAAGTAAATCTGTGTGCATTTTGGAATATGGACCAATAATTAAAAATTAGAAAGATCATATAATTTCGCTCCCGCTTACAACCTTCCCACTTACAAACCTTCAAGAAATCGACAGATGCGAAATTGTTGATTCGATTCGAATTCGTCTTGTGGCTATCATTTTCAATATGTAATTTTCTTAGGGGAATGTTGAGCCGTTAGTCCATATTTTTGAGTTGCCAACATTTTTTGCAAATAATTTATAATCTGTTCTCTTAAACTAGGCAGCGGTAACCGGGATATGGAACAAAATCCACACTGTTGATTGGCGTTGACGGCAGGCAGATTTACATATATATGTGGAAACTTCCTTAAGGTTCTACCTAAAGAAAGTCTATTTTCATAATTTATGTTATTTTCAGTATAGGTCGTATTTTATTGAGTATGGGCTTAAATTAATTCGAAACGTCAATGTCATGTAATCTGTGGAGACCGATTAGAGAAGCCTATTCCTACAGGCAGGAACAAGACGGCCGGCAAGTGGAGGGAACTGGGCTTTTGACAGTTAATAGACAAATTAGTAAATTAAATTTGTCACTGTTGTTAATGTATTAAATAGATATTGATTTTGAAGCAAGTGTGTGCATTTGATTGTTCCTGGGTACCACAAACTGGCGACGAGGATTCTTTCGACCCAAAGGTAAATAATTAATATTACATGTACTTCATGCAGACACAGGTGCCGGACACCGTGTAACTTAGGCTTATAGTACTATTTAGTATTCTAAGAGCACTGGTACATTACTTTGGTACATTTTCTTTTACTACATCATCTATAATTATTTATCATCTTACTGAAACGTTCTCAAGGCTTGGCTACCTTAAGAGTTTAAGGGCGGAAAACGGAAGACAATTTATCAGTAAAGAACTTAAACAATTCTGGGACATTCACGGTATTGAGCTTATTCAAACACCACCATACTGGCCTCAAGCTAACGGTGAAGGCGAGAATATGAACAAATCTATTTTAAAATGTCTACAGATCGCTCATACAAACGGAAGAGATTATCAGACTGAGATACAAAAGTTTACTTTAATGTATAATGTCACACCTCATGGCACAACGGGAAAGTCCCCTTGTCAATTGCTGTTAGGCAGAAACATAAGAGATACAATTCCTTCAGTTGTTGACCGGATACAAAATGAGGGAGATGAGGAAGCTAGAGACAATGACATTATAAATAAACCAAAAGGGAAAGTAAGAGAAGATAAAGGAGATAAAGTCATAACACAAAACATGACAACTGCAAATAAACTCGAATCTAGAGTAAGAAATGAAGAATACGAAGTCATAGAGAGAAATGGAAATGAGCTAACATTAATGAAAGATGGAAAGATACTTAAGAGACATACCACGCATGTCAAAAAAAAACTACCTGAAGAACCAATTCAAAACTCGACCGAGACAACTTCACCAGATGCTATTCCACCGGGATCCATAGGAGAAACTACTAAAAACCAGCTGTCAATTCCAGCCAAAACCCAGGACCACTAAAAAGACGAATTTCCACCAACAATGGACCTGCCTTTGAAGCTGAAAAAGAAGGAGGGAATGTGGAGACCGATTAGGGAAGGCTATTCCTACAGGCAGGAATAAGACGGCCGGCAAGCGGAGGGAGCTGGGCTTTTGACAGTTAATAGACAGATTAGTAAATGTAATTTGTCACTGTTGTCACTGTATTAAATAGATATTGATTTTGAAGCAAGTGTATGTATTTGATTGTTCCTGGAGCACCACATAATCCAACAACTCAATGACGAAAATCTGAGAATTTTAATTAAGTCTGGGTACACTATTTTTCTTAGGTTCCATTGAGCGGTAAAAATAAGGCTGTTATAAAAAAACAATATGTTAAATTAATTAGGACTGCTATGATAAAAACACTTTATTTAATAAACTCCTAAATAAAACATTATTCGCCGAAAATAATCTTATATGCACAATTTTCAATGAAGTCCAAAATTGTTTTTCCGTCGTTTTGCAATTTAAATACTTTTTCAGTGGTACATGTCTCTACCCCAGAGAATAGTTCTAAAATATTTTCAATTGTCTCATATTCGATGTTCACTATTTTGTCTGGTAGGGTCGTGAAGTATTCCTGGAGTTTAGCGAATAAATTAGCTTTACATGATACAGAGCGAGGACCGGTGCCGCACTTCATGAAATCCTTCTCGACGATGTCTATTTCCAGAGCTACTTGATATATCTGAAAATATTTCTGATGTAATTTAAGTTATGCCATTTACCTCGATATTCTTTATTTCTCGTTCTGATACTAATAAATTAAGCATTATTAGCAATCAGTATTAAAACAAAATTACCTGATCAGCATATGCATCTTCCGCAGACGAAATACTATGGTCTAAGTGGTCGGATATACATTGATCCATTTCTTCTGTGACTTGAGACGGTAATTCCAATAATTTATCTTCATTTTCTTGAAGGCACTCAGAAATGTTTTTATTATGGTTCTTTGCCAATTCTTGTATTTCATATAGTTTCTCTAGAATGTTATCGGTGTCATTTTTTATTTGTTGAGTTGCAGTAGTTACTTCAACGCTCACCATTCCAATCAATAAGATTTCGCAGATTTCTATTGTTGCATTTGCAGATGTCGCGGCATCCGCAACTACTTCTCGTAGTTTTTTCAGATTTTCATCAAATGCATTGTTCAGTTTAAGCTCAGCAGAGGCATATTGAATATCTTCTCCGTCCACCTGAAGGTATAATAATTATATATTCGATTGAATTGCTATATTTTTCCCTACCATATTAAATATGTATGTTCACTTATAATTCTTATAGTATATGGTTGGCATAGGTTATATAGGGCTTATTTTGCTTCTTAGGTTCTATTGGTCAACGTCAAGTAAATAACAATATGAAAAATTTAAAAGTTTTAATTTGATTTTCTTTATCTCTGGCCATCCAATATCTACATTTATCTTAAAGGTTATTGATATTACAATATCGAAAATTATTGCTAGGAATATTATTACAACTATATTAGGTGGACGCGTGAAAAAGGACATTATAACACGTAAAATATCAGCCACATTCCAAGTACATAAACATTGCGTAGCTTACTACTTTTTTTCCAGCAAAATGCATTTTTAACAAATGCTGTAAACAACACCTAGTAATGAATTGTTTATTTACACCATATTTTTTATGGATTACTAACTAAAACTTTGAATCTTGTCGGCAATTTACTCTGACAAGGTAATCTTTATAATTAATGATACAATACGAAGAATTCTGGTGTTAATATTTGAGATTATTTAAGCCGTATTAAGTCACCCTTGTATTCTGAGTTAGGCAGAGCTAACCTACACTGCGAATTATCGTCTTCTCCAGAAATGAAAATGTGATTATTCATATTCATCTTCGCCGTCTTGTTAGTAGAAGTAGTAGTTACTGTGAAGCTACAAACATAGCGAAATATTTAAAAAAATATTTAAACATTAGTAGCAAAACATTTAAAATTGTTAACAGTTGTTGGATGCAACACATTAATGAAGGTAAAACTAATTTAGTGGAGCAGATACTTCACAGATATATTTATCTGCATTTGGAATTATTTTAGGTAGTAGTATTTTAGTAGGTTTAGGTTAGTAGAGATTGTGTTGAACGGTTTCAGTTAAGATTACAGGACATTAATAATTAATAAACTATTTCTGAATTGTATTATATATATTGTAGCATCAGGGTAAATATGAGGCTTCGAGGCTATTGCTACGAACCAGAGTCAAATTATTGAACCAACGCGCGAGAGCGAAAGTAATATTAAACGTCAAAAATGTAAATTAACTGAAAACATGTGTTCAGAATGTAAAATTATATTATGTGATGGTTTAAATATAGTAAATGCGACTGGAATTATAAAAAGTAAATTTTAAAAATAAACGTGATTGGCAGAATAACATTACCAGAAAGAAGCAGATAACTAAGAAATTGTTTTGTTTTAAAAGGAGGAATTTCCTTAGCAACAAATAACAGAAAAAATAGAGTCGAGTCGAGTCGAGCTATGGTATTCTAGAGAGTAGCCATACATTTCAATCTTGTATAGAAAATTAAGTAAAAGTTAAGTCAAAATTAAATTAATTGCTAAAAATTCAAGCTAAATACACATATGTTATGATTCAAGCAAGATTCTTTACATTTATGTTACAAAATCGAGGAGGACACTTAGTTCATGAGTTTCACTCCTCCAAAACAATATGAAAATATTGTTTTGGAGGAGTGAAACTCATGAACTAAGTGTCCTCTTCGATTTTGTAACATAAATGTAAAGAATCTTGGTAGCTTCTTAGCCAAATAAAAGTATATATAGTGCAACGAGGAGAAGGACAAGGTACAAACATCCTAAAAGTGCAAACAAGTATATGAAGTCAAGAAATAGTTTAGAGTGAGAGAAAATTGGGGAAAATAAGAAACCACGCAAAGGCGAGTCAACAATATCTAGCCAGAACTCCTACATCAGTGCAACTGATCGCCGCAAGATGACACCACGCCAGTGTAGTGAAATGTGCGGTAAATAAAAAAGTGATAAGTGTCATAAGAGGATTAACTCCGATTATAAAGGTAATAAAAACAATCAGTGTAATTTTAGTTAAGGCATAACAGGCATAGGGCATGAGCATAACATAAATTTTATTCTTGGAATTAATATAGTTAAAATTTTCACTTAATGACAAATAATTAAATTCCAACTAATAAGTTAATCAATAATCATATAGCCTAATTGAACCTCCTCTGAGATAAGAATACTCATTGCTCTGGTATAAAATCTTTCAATATATATATATATATATATATATATATATATATATATATATATATATATATATATATATATATATATATATATATATATATATATAAAATATTTATAAATAAATTTAAATATCAATTATCAACATTAAATTCAAAATATTCACACTGTGCACTGTGTACCTAGTACACTGTGCACATAGTACCTAGATACTTAAAGTTATTGAATAAAAAAAGTTAACAAGAACTGGCGTCTAATAAAAGGATGGATTCACCCGGGAAATAAGTAAAATAACTAAGTAATAGTCAAAATTAAACCATAATCTCTTCCAAAATTAAAATATAAAAAAATTAAAATATAAAAAAATTATAAAACATCAGTGTGCATCAAGATATTTAGTATATCATGTGTATCAGGAAAGATACCCTTGTACGAGACTTTAAAGTATTGTATATTTCAAATAAATATGTTCACCGGTTCTAAGTAGCTCTTTTGAAGTACCTAATGATTTTCTGTATTTAATTCGTAGTTAATTAGATGAGAATGTTTGTCTAGAGAGCAGGACATTTTACTGGTCCTACTGTCGCTTTTATGTGACTTGATTCTACCTTTCAAAAAAAATCTGCTTGTTTGGCCTACATCCATTTTTTGGAAACAGCCACATGGAATGCTATAAACTATATTTATTTGAATTATACAAATATTAGGTTTTATACCTCATTTTTGAAGAGAATTTGTTGATGCTTACTTTTAAAGGCTACTTTTAAAGGCCAATTGACTTCAAGTTTCTCCAAAAATTACGGCACTGTTCTCTCAAACGTTGCACATAAGAATCACCGGTTGCTTGCTGATTTTCGACCCATGAGAACTATTTTATATATTTGTTCT
>CAXKVY010014681.1:0-17477 GCA_964058915.1 Tetropium fuscum | reverse complement strand
ATCCGACATGATATAGCCGATATTAAATTGAAAAAATGGCGCGACATAAAATTACCTGGTAAGTTGAGTGAAGTTTAACAATTTGCTAGAATGTGCTTAAATAATGACGGTCATAAGAAATTATGTAGGTCTTTAAATATCATCTACCAGCTCACCTATCGTGTCCGTACACAATTGACTACTTCCTGACATCGTATAAATGGGGTTGTCATTTATACGATGTTTTAATGTGATAGTAGGTCTCTATATTCTACAAAAGTCAAAAAATGATTTGGTAATTGAATTTAGCTATGGCCCCGTACCAGAAGGATCTCTCAAGTGCACCCTAGCGCGTACACTCGCTCCACCACGGCCCTCACTCACACTTTGTTTTCAATTCCTAATTACTGGAGGGCGAAAGCTGTAACATGCTATTTAAGTTTCATACAACGTTTCCAGGGGCGAATCCACTAATTCGCAGAGAAATTGGACTTGTTATTTGCTCGTGTATAATAATTCACTTTGTGTTATGTATTCGTTGCGTGTAACGGTTTAGACTTTCAAAGTATTTTTACGTTTTGCATATGACTAGAGTTTTCTCTTTCTGAAGATTATGATACATTCTTGGATATATGTAATTCGATATTCATATGTATATTCCTATATAATGAAATTGAAATGAAAGTGGGAACATTTTTGGCTGTAGGCAAAATATTACTTCATGACAAAATGACTGCAATACGTGTGTATATGTAGGATATAAACTTCTCTTCAAAATTAACGCACTATTATAAATTTACCGAAATTTTATTGCTAATAAATAGTTATAAAATATCATTGGCTGAAGAGGAAGTATTTTGTTTAAGAATAGGGAAAGTTGTCAAAAAAGTAATGTTTTCGTTTAACATGGAGCTTCCTTCCCTACGCATAAATAACGCTAACAGTAAAAACAAGGCACTCAGATGGTCAGCACCTTTAAGATATCTAAAATTTCATGAATTATAGTATAAAATCAAGTAAACCTTCAAAGTTTGTATTATTTAAATTAAAGTAAAATTTTAAGTATAATTTTGGTAAATTTATATATTAATAAGTGTGTACGACGAGAAAACGCGTATCTAGGGTGTCCTAGATACGCAAGAAGAAGGTACAGAGCATCCAAACTAGCTTGGTAAGCTTGCAAAGGAAATATACAAATATTGTTCCTGTTCCTTGGGTGTGAATTCTCAGCATCTATTTTATTCAACGAGAACGAGGGTGTGCGAGGTCGGAAGTGCCGCATTTCACCAGCAGAGGTCAACACATCAAAGTAAAAGTATTGTTTGTGGGTGCTTGCTTTTTTTGTGTTACCAAAGGAACTTAGACAACCAAGGTAATAACAAAACATCATTTCCCTCATATGTTTATGTATTTAAATATAGTATTTAAATATAAGTAATTTTTCTGTTCGCCCAGGATTTTACATATTCCATGTGCTTTTTAGTTTCTAAGTTAATATAGGGTATCGCAGGTAGAATAAGCCAATATCAATTTTTTATATTTTATTATCCAACTACAGCCATGACAAATTAAAAAACTGAATATTTTTATTGATTAAAATTTAACCAAATCTCTTTTCTTGCAATATAAATTTAAAATTAATAATAATTACTTAATACAATAACTTTCGAAAAATATTCATAAAATAATAACATTATTTCATTTTAAAATAATGAAATATTTAGTCATTTTAGTCAATAACCAGTCTAAATTGAACCTCATCTTGAGATAAGTTTCTATGCACTGATTTATTTCACATTGTGTTTTGAGAAAGCTAGGTGATCTTTAAAATAAATATTCAAATACAAAAGTGATAAATTACATATATATATATATATATATATATATATATATATATATATATATATATATATATATATATATATATATATATTTATATATATATATATATATATATATATATATATATATATATATATATATATATATATATATATATATATATATAAATATATATATATATATATAAATATATATATATATATATAAATATATATATTGTAATATTTTATTGCCCCACGTTGGTGTTACAATTGTGATACTTTTAATAAATTAGTTTATTGATAAATATTTTTGATATTAATATAGCTCCTACGTTGCAGTGAATATTGCTAAACAGTTATCCAGAAGATGTTAAACTTTAAAATTTAACATCTTCTGGATAATTGTATGCCTAATGCTCTTTTTTATATATAATATGTTCAAATAGAACAAATATAAATAGTAGACTAGGTTTGTGTATTCTAAGAATTTGAGTTCCGACAAAAACTAATGTCATAAAACGTCACTGCAAGTGTTGGAGTATTAATATTTTAAATTCAAGTATAAATGATCAATGAAATAAATCGTATACTGCTCTGAAGATCCTCAATAAAGGCGAAAGAACTTTTACAACTTCTAAGTGGTTCGTTTCGGTGTGTATAGTGGTTCATTTCCGTATGTATGTCCAGATATAGCACTGGTAAGTATATCTTTCCTCTTATTCGTCTATTTGCTTATTTCTCCATGTAATGAAATGCTACAAACCCAAGATTACTTTTCACAAAACAAATATGAATTTCAAAGCTAATATATATATATATATATATATATATATATATATATATATATATATATATATATATATATATATATATATATATATATATATATATATATATATATATATATATATATATATATAACATATATATATATATATATATATATATATATATATATATATATATATATATATATATATATATATATATATATATATATAATATATATATAATATATATATATATATATATATATATATATATATATATATATATATATATATATATATATATATATATATATATATATATATATATAATATATAATATTATAATATATATATATATATATATATATATATATATATATATATATATATATATATATATATATATATATATATATATATATATATATATATATATATATATATATATATATATATATATATATATATATGTATATATATATATATATATATATATATATATATATATATATATATATATATATATATATATATATATATATATATATATATTGCGATAAACGAAAATATAGAGCGCATTTTTACATATCATAAATCATATTTAGTAAAGTATTATCCAAAGTAGGGGCTTTCATAAATTCATATAATAAATTGTCTCTCAAAAGTACGGCATCAGTCAAAGCTTATATTAACACACATAGTAAATTATGATCCAACGTGGGGCATTATTCAAAGCTAATATATTATCACACATAGTAATATGTCGAACCAACGTGGGGCTAGAAAATTAGGCGTGAACATTCTTAACGTGAACAGGTATTCTTATTAAATTAAGATAAAGTAAAATACAAATTTTATTTGAGAAGGGGCAATTTGGTACCGAGAAAAGAAGATGAGGAAAGTAGCACATCTGTGGAAGAAAATGTGCCTGGCACAAGCGAAAGCGAATCCAGGAGCACAGTGCAGCCAACAGATAGTGCTAATTTGATGAAAATGTTTCAAGATATGGAGAGAAGAAGATAAGAAGAGAAGAAGCACAAAAGCAAAGAGATGAAGAAGCACAGAAGCAAAGAGAAGAATCACAAAAGTAACGAGAAGAAGACGAAGAAGCACAAAAATTAAGACAAGAAGAAATAGAAAGGCAAGAGAGAGGAAATAATGAGAAAAATAAAAATTGAAATAAAGAAATAAAAATTGGAGTTCATAGATAACAAATTAGAAAAGATCAGGAAAGAATTTAAAGAACAGCAAGCCAAATTTCAACAGCATATGGAAAATAAAATACAAACAATGGAAAGAAAAGTAGTAGAAGAAGAAAAATAAAAAAATGACAACGGAACAAAATATATTTTCGAGTAAATGCAGAGACAACCAGAAACATATAAGAGCTGGAAGAAAGAATAAATGTCAATAAATCAAGAATCCAGGAAATAGAAAAACAAGATCAAGGGGGAAATATAGAAAATGAGGCCATAAAGACGTTCAAAAAAATACAAATAATAGTAGAATTGTTGACAGTATCTAATCTTGAGTACGATATAGTGATAGGAGGTGATGAGTTGGATAAAAATCAAGTAATAATAAATTATAAAAACAACTTAATAAATATAAAAGATGTAATAATAAGGTTAAGTGAAAATAAGAACGCAACAAGTTTAAAGGTAAATAGTGTGATTAAATATGAGAATGCATGCAAGAAAGTAAATAATATTTAAAGTGAGGTGATAAATATTAATGATAAATAATGAGGCATATGAAGCCCATATATCGAGTTTATATGACGAATATGAAAATGAAATAAATATTGATAATTTGCACATAAATTGTGAAAAAGAAAAATATGTTGAAGATGCGAGAATATTATTAAAAATGCACGAAAAACTTACAAGAAAAGAAACACGAGTTGCTGAAAATTTTGTACATAATATTGAAGTTAAAAACCTTGATAATTTTAGAATAAGAACATATCCAATTCCTTACCGATACAAAGAAGAGGTGCAAGCAGAAATCTCAAATTTATAAAAAAATAATCTTATTTCTAAAAGTAATACACAATATATTAATCCTCTAGTTATTGTTTAAAAGAAGACATGGAGAAAAATGGAGAAAAGTGGAGACATCCGAATGTATCTTGATTCCTGGACTATAAATAAAATATATTCCATATTATAAACCATATATATAAATACCATTAAACGAAAATATAGAGCATTTTCACATATCATAAATCATATTTAATAAATTATCAACCAATATTATATCCAATATCACATTCATAAATTCATATAATAAATTGTCTCCCAAAAAGCATTATTCAAAGCTTATATATTAACACACATAGTATTATATATATATATATATATATATATATATATATATATATATATATATATATATATATATATATATATATATATATATATATATCCCATATCTTTCCTATGCTTTATCTCACTTGCGAGACGAAAATGTTATAAAATGTGTCGTGAAGTGACCTGGAAAAATCACTCTCATAAGGCGAAAGAAGTATTCACTTGAAAAATATCTGTGGCGCATGGTATCACACGTATGGTATTGTCTACATTATCGCCAGATCTCAACCCTATTGATCAAGTGTGGGACGCTCTCCAAAGAAGAATTTGAAATCGTCCTCATGCTGACAATAACGTCAACGATTTATATCCATTGCCCTTCAAGTGTGAGATTCTCTTCCTGGTGGCGTTCTTAACAGAATTGTACGATGCCCAGATGATGTCTAGCAGTAATACGGGATCGAGAGGGAGCGACGTGTTATGAAGTCACAATAGTACAAATGTTATTAATCACAATATTATTATGTTATTATCACAATGTTATTAATTTAAACGTTAAATAATATGTTACCAAAGTTGTATTTCAATTTATTTTGCTTTTTCATTTCAAAAGCCCAAATTCAAAAAACAGGACGATGGCAACACCTGCATGTAGCCAATGTGCCATAAAACGAATGTTTTATGGCACATTGCAGGGTGATCGATGAAACCGAGACAATATATCGAAAAAGTGAAAAAAAAAGCATACAAATGTCACATCACCCTGCATAGGGTGCGTGCGAAGAAATTAAATAATTTCATATCGATATTTAAAGCTGAAGTGTTTAGGATTAAAACAATTTAAAAATCTTCGCAATCCATTTATAAATTAAAAAGTTACAGCTTGTAAATTTGGTGGACCATATTAAGGGTGGCTCAATACAAATTATTTGTAGTATACATTGTAAAGGATTTAATAACGAGTATGATTCATTCTTATTATTATTATTAGTTATCCCTACGTGAGGACACGGGGCCAACTCAATCGGAAAATCTTATTATAAAGATGTATTACACGAGAAACCAATATATTTTAGCCATGAGAGCCTCCATAAGCGAGTCCCAATAAAATTTTAGAAGAATATAATATACTCGATAATATATTACATATACAGAAAGAAATCAATTATTATATATGGAAGAAGATATCCAAAATAATACTGTTTAATACAGCAAGATTCTTTTCCCCACATAATATTTGTTTTCCAGATGCAGGAGGTTAATTTTATCTAAATCTAACCGCTGCAAAACCCTCATAGAAAGTATATCATGTTAAGTGTAGTAATAATGAAAATGTAGTTTATTGTATATATATATATATATATATATATATATATATATATATATATATATATATATATATATATATATATATATATATATATATATATATATATATATATATATATATATTACACGCCTAATTAAGTATTAAAATATTCGACGGAAACGAGCATCGTAAGTAAACTAGAATCACCGATTCTCTTTTTTCTGTAGGTGTTTTCCTTGTAATCTTGATATTGCGTTCTCTCTAAAGTCCAATTTAAATAGTTCCCGAAAGTTCGTATAAAAACCGGCGTAATTAAAGAAGAGCAAACAAAGAAACGTTAACGAAACTGGGTAGTATTAAGGTTTTGGTACATTTAAACAAGAAGAAAGTTTACAAAGTGAACTTATTTTCCAGCGCATAAACGCAACAAAGGGAGCGGTCTTCAAAGGCAATTCTACTTTTTTTTATACGAAACAACTACTGAATAACACACAGTCGAGTCAGAAACAGATTTACGTATTTTTTCGCGTACCTTTTCACATCTCATTTTTTAGGAGAAATTTGCCTTTTTAAATAAAGAATTATCGCTTCGTCGGAACACAAAGCTCCCTGGACCTTCCCAGCATTTTAATATCGGGGTTCGGAATGCTGTCCAATATTGATTATAATATTGTGCCGTAAAAATATGAGGAAGTTTAGTCTTCTTCTTATTTTGAATGTTATGGTTCGCGTTGTTATAATCATACAATGCATTGCTGAGAACTTTGACGGATAGTTACTTACCACCACTTAAATAAATAATATCGAGGTATTCAATGGTTGCAATTACAATGCAACGCCGGGGTTGGCATATGCAAGCAGTTGGTTAGAGGAGAACAGGATCGCACCCATGTTGGGACCAGAGGCTTCACCTAACCTAAGTAACCTTGAAAATGTATGGAAGATTGCCAGGGTAGAGCTTGAGGCACCTCTACTAGAAAAGTTTCCACTGAAAAATAAACATGGTCAGTATTCCCCACCGAATACATAAATGTTTGCAGTTCATTGCATTGCATTGCATTGCAAGTGTGAAGTTCCCCTTGTGATTTCAAAATTCACATTTATTCTAAAACACATTCTTCTCTTTTGCACTTTTAGTTCAAGTAACGGAGCAAAACAGGGGTTCTACTCAGGGGCAAAAGGTGGGAGAAAACAAAGGGGCAAAAGGTCGGAAAGAAATTAAATCCGGTGGGATGGTATAGGTCCCCTGATAGTACACCTCGTCGCTTTTTGAGAAATGGCGCCGTTGTGGTAAGTGCTATCGAAAAAAGTTCAAATGAAATATATGTAGAGGCGATCAAAATTGTGCACAATTTTGGTCGTTGCATTTTTCATCTGCGACCAATAGTTTCCGCTCTACGGCGCGCCAAAGTTGGGGGTTGATTTGCAATTTCCGAGGCAATTTTCATCAGATTTTCGTCGCGAATTACGACGAAAATCGATTTTCAATAATTCTGTAATATTTTTTTTTCAAAATATCGGAAAATGGGAAACCTACATTAAATTATACAACTTGGGGGCTAGTTATATTTGTTAACGGGGTGTATTCTGAGCATAATTCCATATTTGAGGGCTTCCCCGAATGTCGGTGGCGCCACTATCGCAAAAACTCGTTTAATTTCATATCTCGAGAACGGTGCTTTTTTCACAAAAAACTATATATAGAGACATTTCCTCTTATAAATTAAAATACTCAACTTTTGTATTGAATACATTTTTTGTAGCATAGTTTCCAAGTTATTTCGTTCGAAATGCACAAACTGACCTATCTTCGTAATTGTTTCGCGTTTATATCCCTAACCGTTCACTTTTAATGAATTTCACATATCAAACTTATAGATCATTTAACTAAAAATATATTATGGTTTAAAAAAACTAAAAAAACACGCTAAAAAAGGGAAACCGAACTAAAAAGTAAAAACAATGTTTATCTCAATTTTAATTCAATACAATTAAATGCTTTTTACTAAGTTTTAAAAAAGAATAAAGTGATTGACAAAAAATTATTTTATTGTAAAAAAGCGTGGGGTGCATAATATCATTGAAATATTTATACCCATTGATATCATGCACGCTTTTTACAATAAAATCATTTTGTTTGTCAATCACTTTATTCTTATTTTATTTTAAAAATCGTTTAATTATATTGAGTTAAAGTTGAGTTACACAGTTATTTTTTACTTTTCCGTTCGGTTTCTCTTTGAAGCGTGTTATATTAGTTTTTGAAACTATAATTTATTTTTTACTTTTTAGTTCGGTTTGCTATAAAAGCGTGTTTTTTATTTTATTTTACTTTTTAGTTCGGTTTTCCTTTAAAGCGTGTTTTTTTATTTTTTTAAAGCGTTCTTTTTCACTAAAAAATATGTTGCTTAGTTCTACAGTTGTTGCCTAGTTGCTAATATAAGCGTGGTAATTAAAAACTCGGACACCGACACTCGGGGAACCGCTTAAATCTCGAATTATGTGCAGAATACACCTCTTTAACAAATAATACAAATAATACCCCCAAATTCTTTAATTCAATGAAGATTGATTCACCTATTGACTGGACTATAAGTAAGATCATTTACTTCTTATATAACATGTTAAGATGTGATTAAAAAATATACTTCCTAGACGTTCTTATACATCTATCTCGATGTTCAGATTGGAATGTCCCTCAATGATAACGACTGTACCTAAGGGAAGAGGCAAGGACACACACGAGACAGCGAAACCGAACTTTTAAATTTAGACAGTTTGTTCTCCCCTTGAGATGTTAGTCCTAAACACAAACTTACAACCTGTCTTAATTCCTTGACATGCTCTATTTCACGCATGTCTCAACTACGAGGACATTGGTAACCAATATTAAATATACGGCTAGTATGAATCTTATGGACTATGTAATTTGCGCCAACGAATAGTTTAGATTGAATACTATAGTAACACTCAATTTGCACTCATGTAAAGACGTTGTAAGGAAACTAAACATCAACGAAATATTGTAAGAGTGATCCAATAACATTCAAGTAATCATAAATAAATGAATAATTGTTTCATTAAGTACAGCTGTTAATATCCAAGGATAGCCACTAAAAACAACATAAACTCTCCGAAGTCATCCAGACCTTATTTTTTTTAACACGGCCGTCAATAACATCAACCAGAAATTTGATGGGTTCTTCTACATTCCATTAACGCAATATTCCTTTTATCCTCCTTCTATGCAGACTACTTCAATTCACTCTTTTTCACTGAGAATATACTTCTTCCCAAATTGATTAGTTAATTCTTATCTTTAGAATTATGAAGTAATATAATTATTAAGTCGATGCAAGTTTACTTTAAAAAGGAGAATAGTTTTATTGGTGTCTTCTATTATACTTCTACAACATATTTAGTATATCTAAAGAGGCCCGTCAACTTATATATAAAAATTAAGGTATGTAAGTATTATAAACTAAGAGTGTACAAAACAAACTTAATCAGATACCCAGGATAACTTATGGAATGTAGTATACTGTAATTTCGTTAAGATCGATTCAATAGACGAAGCTTCAGAAGCGTATTATATAAAGAAAGGAAAATAAGAAATTAATAATAATCAGCTAAGCAGTTTCTTCAAGCCAAGCGAGGGTTAAGATAAAAATATGAATTTTTGTAGGATTATTCGTTAATGTATTATCTACCCACCAATTATTCTCCCTCTCTCTCTCCCTTTCTCTCTCTCTCATGTACGTCGTTTGGGAGAAAATTGATCTCAAAGTTGGGTCTTTATACATGGAGTCCTCTGAGAGTTCCCACAGAAAATTGAATTAATTCTATAAAAGTACAGAAAAATAGACATGTGGACGAAAATTGTTTCACCGATAGATGCAATAGACGAAAATCGGAACAAAAATAGCAAATTTCTTGGTTAGAACATAGTTAAAACGAGGAAATGCGGCAACACCGTTTAGCTTTACCAAACTCAACTTAGCCCCGAAGTGCGCAGATAAAGAGAGGGATGGAGGGAGAGAGAGTAAGAGAGTAAATAGAGAAGAGAGCAGATAAAGAAGAATAGAGCGATAGAACGAAAGCATTACACGTATACCGACAATACCGACACAGCAATATATATATATATATATATATATATATATATATATATATATATATATATATATATATATATATATATATATATATATATATATATATATATATATATATATATATATATATATATATACGCAGATCATATATCCTTGAGCAGCGGGTTTAAATCTTAATTGTCTTTTATATTCAGTTATTATAAAGTAAATAATATTAATTCATTCGTAAGTAATATTCATCACAAGAAGCAGGAAGCATCTTTTCAATGTATGTCACCTTCGAATTTAGAGCACCTGCACCTCTAAAAGAGTGAATATGGCAACATCGATTGAATAACCAGTACAGTACAATTCAATAGTTCAGTTCAATTTTACTGTTTCGGCAGTATACAAAATTACTTGCCAAGGACACACTTAGCATGTACATCTCGTAACATTGTATTTTTCTTGCAAGCACTTCATTCAGTGAAAGACACTCTTGACATCGTATTGAGAATATCGAAGTCAAACCTGATTGAAATTCCTTTTCCAATTTTAACAGCAAAATGGGCTTTTGACAATGCATTTACAATGGATTTTTTGCGCTCTAACCTCAAAATCAGCCGTTCACAAAGTAGGTTTCCTTGGTTTAGTACAAAAAAAGCTCTTGCAACAAAAACATCAACCAAGGATGCTATAGATACTGCATAGGTACTTAATTATCTTAACATATCACATCCCTGATAGTCCTACTCCCATATTATCATATCACAATATATTTTTTCTACGACCTATTAACGAGACGGAAAAATAGGAACTCTAGAATTCTTACCTTTGCTAGCTCCGTCGGGTCCCCTTAAAATGGTACACTCTTCTATTGTTCCAAAGGGTGCAAATAATTGTCTGACATCTTCTTCTGTTTGTTGCTTACTGAGCATACCCACGAACAGCTTTCGATCTGTGGTCACAAAACAAAGTAAATGTTAGCGTCAGGAAACAAAGACGTTCCATACACACAAATCTAACGTAGGTGCAATTCCATACAATAAATCCGCTAATAATGACAATCAAGGTACGAGCTTAGGAGCTAGCGAGATCGGCGTTACTGGAACTATTTCTGGGACATAGGGCGGATGTATTTGGGATATATGGGATTCGGTAGAAAAGTGGTCTACTGTAATTGATTTGGAAGTCACTCTCTAAATCAGGACGACCCATTGTGAAAGGATGATCCCGACAAGCACGCATCTAACGAAATATACAATTAAGGGAAAATTCTACTATTAACTAAAATTCTAATGAAACATTCTTTAGCTTGTATTGACCATTCTAATTATATAGAATATTATATCAATCACGTATAGGTCGTACAGGGATAGACATTTATAGCCATTAATTAAACATGCCATCACATGATCTAACGTAAGTTATTACATAGAAAATAATTGTTCAACATATATGTCGAGGATACAAGTACAATATTTTTTAGCAAAATGAAGCCTTCTGACGAAAATACTATCCATTCCGGGTTAATAATTCATAATTATGCCTATTATCGAAGTTCGATGACATAAAAGGAGAGCACAACCGTTTTATAAATACGATATTAATCACCCTGTATGTATATATGTATATAATGTGTAACTGATCTACACGAACTACCAATGCACTTAAAGGAGATCCGATCTGGATATATTCTTATATTTAAGGGAAATCCATTGCTACTAATGAAAGAACATATCGAATTAAATTTTATTTATGGAATAAAATAAATGTAATCCCGAATGCCCATATAAAAAAGCGCGATACAGATAATTCTTTAACGTTTCTGAGTATTTCATTTGTTTTATAACGAAGAAAATTTAATATAACATTTATCCAAGGGCATATCGTTTAGCCTTTTATTCAGTACATGAAATAATAGAAATATATCTACGGAATATATAGTTTCTATAAATTAATATTAGTTCTGCGTTTTATAGAACGTTTCATGAGGTCCGAAATTATTAAGTAAAGTACAAGTTAACCAAAAATGTTTATTTTAAGCTGCACATTATTAGGGAAGGTTGCGTGGTAGATACACAGTGCCTCGGAGATGAATATCAGATGATACCATTCCTATTATATGTTACACAAAATAATATATTATATATAATAATATAATAATATATTCCTTGAGGAAAAAATAATATTGCATACGAAAATCAAATAAATTCCAAATTTAATGTTGACATTTGGAAGTGATTAAAGACTATGAGAGTTAAAATTCTTCTGGTGCTAGTATGAGGCATTATGACAATATTTTTACTCAAATATTGTTAAAAATAATAAGAAGAACTCTTCTAGTAGGTTCAAAAATTTAATCTCTTAATAATTTGTCTAATTTTCTTTGTCTTTTAAGTCTAATCTCTTAATAATTTGAAATCAGTATAATAAGAATATGGCAAAAAATAGAAATTCTACAATTTATTATATAATTGCCACATTACTATCAAAACGAGACCAGTACAGTTGTTAATTAACTGATTCAACAATACTGAATAGCAGCTTCTATCTATCTTTATTAAATATTAAAACTTTTAATGCTAATTCATGTAATTAGTGTACCGGTTTATCCAGCTCTGCATTTAAAAGCAATAAAGATGCATTAAACATTTAAATTCACAGCCCCTAGCGCATATACTATTAACAAAATCTGGTACAAAACGCAGCTGGCTATGCTGCTGTAATTAACGAATATTTTGCATTTTACTAATATAAACAGTTAGAAAGTTCATAAGGTTTTCATTGGACAAAAGCCTCATAATATATAACTAAAACTAAACAAACTTTTAGTATATTTAATTACATTACGCATTATACACACAAACCCGCATATATATATATATATATATATATATATATATATATATATATATATATATATATATATATATATATATATATATATATATATATATATATATATATTAGCTTTGAAATTCTTTGCTATTCATATTTGTTTTAGGAAAAGTAATCTTGGGTTTGTAGCATTTCATGTAAGAAAATGCTACAAACCCAAGATTACTTTTCACAAAATATATATATATATATATATATATATATATATATATATATATATATATATATATATATATATATATATACACTCCCCGGCACAAAATTCCGTCACCCTAAAATTTTGCCCAATTTTGATGTTTTATAACCTTTTTTATTTTTCATCTGATTTTCATAAATTTTTTACCAGTCTGTAGATCAGTTCATTGTGTGTCTTTTTAATTATTGTAATAAGTCATATTTTTCGTCCAGGCAATATTATACAGGGGTAAATCAAAGTGTTGTTTTTTGTCGTAAACTCAAAACACCCTGTGGAAAAATTGAGGCGAATAATTTTGTTTACAAACTGTTTGCTGCCATCTTAGACGTATTGTAAACATTTTGTTTTTTGATTCATCCCATTATCTCATTTCTTCTGCGAGCAGCAAAATTTTAAATGAAACGCTGATTTCAAGCTTATTTTTATTAACAAAAACATCCACTAGGTATATCACAAAATTAATTAACAAAGACAAATTTTAATAACGTGTCCTCCTCTCGCAGCAATGACAGCTTGCATTCTTCGTGGCATCGAATTAATAAGATTACTTATTCTGTCTTGAGGAATAGCCTGATATTCTTCTGTCAGCGCCAGCCGTAAGTCTTGCAAGGTTAGTGGTTGCACAGGACGGCGACGGAGTGCTCTTTTAAGAACATCCCAAAGATGTTCGATTGGGTTGAGATCCGGGCTACATGCGGGCCAGTCCAATCTTGGAAGTCCAACCTCATCCAGATATTCGCTCACTACCCGTGCAACGTGAGGTCTAGCATTATCATGCATTAATGTAAATTGGTTCCCAATGAAAGGAGCAAATGGAACAACAATTTCTTGGAGGATTTCCTCAATGTAACGGTGGGCGGTTAGTGCTCCATTTTCAACAAATACAAGGTCAGTACGTGCATCGGTAGAAATACCCGCCCAAACCATGACTGAACCACCGTAATATTGCAGTCGCTCAGATATGGTGCAGTCTGCATATCTTTCATTTCTACGTCTATATACCCGTTCACGACCATCCGGCGACCTTAAACAAACCCTGGATTCATCTGTGAATAGTACGTTTCCCCACTGTTCTACAGTCCAGTCAGCATGCGCTCTTGCAAATCTCAGTCGGTGTTGTCGATGCCGAGGAAGCAATTTTGGACATACTGCTGGCCTTCGTGAATGCAATCCTGCTTCTAACAATCTTCTACGTATCGTTCTTTCACTTACACTTACTCGACGTACCATTTGCAAGTCATTTTTTAGATACACAGCAGTAGCTCTTCGATCTCTTAAAGAACTCATAATGACAAAGTGATCATCAGCTTGAGTGGTAATTCTCCTTCTGCCAGAGCCTTGCCGCCTAATAAAGTTTCCCGTCTGTAGATACCTATTCCAAACATCACAAACTGTAGACCGCGCAATTCCCAGAGTACGGGAGACATAACTCTTATTGCGGCCATCCTCTATTAAGGCAACAATTCTACCTACGTCTGCTGTAGTTACCATGATGACAACACACTAAATTAACTGTACTGTCAAATATTCTGTCACAATAACCGCGTATTTAGCCAACGTCGATGTTTTTTAATTAAAAATGATAAAATTAACAGCGTTTCATTTAAAATTTTGCTGCTCGCAGAAGAAATGAGATAATGGGATGAATCAAAAAACAAAATGTTTACAATACATCTAAGATGGCAGCAAACAGTTTGTAAACAAAATTATTCGCCTCAATTTTTCCACAGGGTGTTTTGAGTTTACGACAAAAAACAACACTTTGATTTACCCCTGTATAATATTGCCTGGACGAAAAATATGACTTATTACAATAATTAAAAAGACACACAATGAACTGATCTACAGACTGGTAAAAAATTTATGAAAAATAAAAAAGTTATAAAACATCAAAATTGGGCAAAATTTTAGGGTGACGGAATTTTGTGCCGGGGAGTGTATATATATATATATATATATATATATATATATATATATATATATATATATATATATATATATATATATATATATATATATATATATATATATATATATATATATATATATATATATATATATATATATATATATATATATATATATATATATATATATATATATATATATATATATATATATATATATAATGTGACAAGTAATCTTGGGTTTGAAGCAATTCATTACATAAAGAAATAATCAAAGAAATATATTTACCAGTGGTATATCTGGACATTTGCGGAAACTAATCAGTTAGAAGTTGTACAAGTTCTTTCACCTTTCTTGAGGATCTTCAGAGTGATATACGATTTGTTTTATTTCTATCATTTTCACTATAATCTAACATGAACACTTTACGATTCATCAGTGACACTTCATTTGACATCAGTTTTGACGGAACTCAATTTCATAGAAAACACGAACCTACTCGACTATTTATATTTGTTCTATTTGAACATACTGACAAAGTTTACGGAATATGTATCAGTTGTGTCACGCGCGGTAAAATTGTTTGTAGTACCTTTGAAGTACCTTACTGGGTTCATTTGGTTGTTTTTAACGTTTTAAGTTGCATAAAAACGATATTTCAAATGCGCCCCACGTTTTCATTGTAGTCCATCTCACGTGAGAAGACATCACTGCTAGTATTGCACAACTTCTTAACAGACGTCAGCATCTCAGGAAGGTCCAGAGGTTTATGTTCTAATTATTTTATAGTTTTTAGTACAACTGATGATTTAAAATATAATAGTTCCAGTAAGAAGTTTTTTACCTATTTTTATTTTGTGGTATTCACTGTCCAGTTTTAAGTTTCACTGTCCACCTCCTGCCTCCACCATCAAACCCTTCTCACCAAGTATAATGTATGGGACTCGTTGAAAGCAAACAAAAGGGTACAGTAACCTTGAACAACCCCAAGTAGCAAGTTTGAGACAAATCGGTTCATAAATTCGATAGTCCGCCATTTTGAATTCGCCATTTTGATTGTTTTAAGTTTGAGTCAAACATTATATTGAATGACCTTAAACACCGCAAAATTTCAAGTTTGAGTCAAATCGGTTCATCAATAGGATAATCCGCCATTTTGGATCCACCATTTTATTTATTTTAAATAAAAAAACATTAAAGTGTATTGTCACGGGAACACTATACACCTCTCCAAGTCTCTAGCTCATCGGGAAATAGTTGAACACGTTGCAAGATTTGACACAAACATTTATAAACAAAGAAATATACGAAGTCAACCTAAATAAAACCGTTTCATAATAATCAATGTATACAGATTTCAATATATATATATATATATATATATATATATATATATATATATATATATATATATATATATATATATATATATATATATATATATATATATATATATATATATATATATATATATATATATATATATATATATATATATATATATATATATATATATATATATATATATATATATATATATATATATATATATATATATATATATATATATATATATAGGTATATATATTTAAATTAGATAACTAAAATTGGCGAAATATCTAAATAAACCTTTAAAAAAATTAAACTATCCTCAGCATATTCTAAAAAAACGAAGAAGTAATATTGATTGAGTTTATCGTAAAATATAATCATTAAAACAAATATAAGCTCACTTGGCTTCATCTTTTGAACACCGGAAAAATGATCATCCACTTCCACGCTTTGTTGTGCAGCCATCTACTGAACAATATACCGTAGGCATGTTAATAAAATTTAATCTCGCTTAGCGAGAACCTGACGCACTATGTATGCGATAGCGCCCTGGTCTTCCACTGACGGTCTGCGAGGAAGGGGAAAGCAGAAGCGGCACGCAATACCAGTGCGATAACTGTATATGCTTTTATACAGTTATCGCACTAACTTTACTGTAGTGCCTAATGCTTTTACATATCGTATAAAAGCATTAGGCATTAACATCGTAAATTGTTAGTGCTAAATTCTAGTATAAATGATCAATTAAACAAATCGTACACCACTCTGAAGATCCTTAAGAACGGTGAAAGAACTGGTACAACTTCTAAGTGATTCGTTTCCGTATATATGTCCAGATATACCACTGGTAAAT